>JAWHQI010001240.1:22500-55000 GCA_033032865.1 Dactylorhiza incarnata | reverse complement strand
TCGAAGATACAAACGCTGGCCTGAGGGGGCTTGTGCGAGTGTGCCGTGCGCGGTGCGGAGAGAAAGTGGTGGTGGTGCCGAAAGAATGGGCTGAAGGCAGGTCAAGTGATGGCTGGATTCGTCTAAGTCCCGAGGGGCCGGAATATGGCTATGTCCCGAGGGCCTGGGAATCGGCAGAGTCCCGATGGCCTGGATTTCGGCAGAGTCCCGGGGGGCTCGAATCTATCTAAGTCCCGAGGGCCCGAAATATGGCTATGTCCCGAGGTGCCAGGGTGCGGCTATGTCCCGAGGGCCCGGATTTCGGCAGAGTCCCGGGGGGCTCGAATCTATCTAAGTCCCGAGGGCCCGAAATATGGCTATGTCCCGAGGTGCCAGGGTGCGGCTATGTCCCGAGGGCCCGGATTTCGGCAGAGTCCCGGGGGCCCGAAATATGGCTAAGTCCCGAGGTGCCGGGGTGCGGCTATGTCCCGATGGCCCGGATTTCGGCAGAGTCCCGGGGGGCTCGAATCTGTCTAAGTCCCGAGGGCCCGAAATATGGCTATGTCCCGAGGTGCCGGATTTCGGCAGAGTCCCGAGGGGCCGAAATGCGGCTATGTCCCGGGTGGCCGTATCGCGGCCAAGTCCCGCGCCGAGTCCCGAGTGGACCACGATATAGAGGCCCCTTCACTCGTACGAGTGGAGGGGCCTTTTTTTTATCAGTCCATTTTTTTTGGCGCCCGTCCCCAGAGCCCCGTCACTCCATAGAGTGGCGGGGCTTTTTTTTATCAGTCCATTTTTTTTGGCGCCCGTCCCCCTAGAGCCCCGTCACTCCATAGAGTGGCGGGGCTTTTTTTTATCAGTCCATTTTTTTTGGCGCCCGTCCCCCCAGAGCCCCGTCACTCCATAGAGTGGCGGGGCTTTTTTTTATCAGTCCATTTTTTTTGGCGCCCGTCCCCCCAGAGCCCCGTCACTCCATGGGGTGGCGGGGCTTTTTTTTATTAATTTTTTTTTTTTGCCCCCAGTCCCAGCCCCCACTCAGGCCCCCAGGCCGCCAGGCCCCAAAACACTGCTCGGCCGGGAAGAAGGTGACGGCCTACTCGGGGGAGAGGAGAGAGAAGTGCGGCGGCGGTCGGGATGGCTTCCCCGAGGGCTATCCGAGGTCCCCGTGGCCCCGGGCGAGTGAGGAGAGAGTGAGAAGGACGATAGGAAGCGCCCCCGAAGGAAGGACTCGAAATAAGCAAAAAAAGGTGCGTTGATGTCTCCGGCCGTTTTCGGGCCCAAAATCGGGTCTCGGGCTCCGTTTTCGCCCCTTGTGACGGACGTGGAGGCGACGGTAGACGTCGGAGGGGGCCCCCGAAAGCGGCGCCGGGACGGGAAAGGACGGCCGAAGAGAATGACACGTCCGCGACGGACGTGCGACGGACGTGCGACGAGTGACGGGGGCGAGAAGAAGAAAAGAACGGAGAGTTCTTTTAACACTTATTTATGAGTGTTAACGCACTGTGCGGAGACCTCAACGCGTCCGCTACCTGTTTTCGGACTTGGAGCGAAATCGCTATCACGAGTCTATAAAAGGGAAAACTCTAAATTATTATATATTTTTTTTTGCGGGGTATTTCGGGCGGAACGGAGGGAAGGGACCAGGGAGGGACCGATTGGGACCGGTGCGGGACAGACGCGGACGCGGGAAGGCCGAGAGAGAACCCACAGTACTGCTTTTATGGCAGAAATCAATGAGGGTTCGCGAAAAAAAAAAAAAGGCTTTCCACCCCCCCCCCCCCTTTGCCCCGCGGCCAATTTTTGAGATAGAAACGCACCCGAGGGCTCAGATTGTAGCTCGGTCTTTCCTCTAGGGCCTCCGCTTCGAACGGGGCCGATCGGTGAAGCCGTTCGGAAACGGCGGGGGTCGGCGCGGGGCTCTGCACGGCCGAAAAAAAAATAAAACGAGGTAGTTGGAGACCGGAATGAGTAGTTGGGGACGGACGGCCCTCCCGCGGCCAATTTTTGAGATAGAAACGCGCCCGAGGGCTCAGATTGTAGCTCGGTCTTTCCTCTAGGGCCTCCGCGTCGAACGGGGCCGATCGGTGAAGCCGTTCGGAAATGGCGGGGGTCGGCGCGGGGGTCTGTTTGTGCACAGGGGGGGGGGGGGGGGTCGGAAATGTGGGGTAAGGGGGGGGCCCTTGTGTGACAAAAGGGGTCGGTCGGGGAAAGTCGCGGAACGATTCCCGAAGGCATCAGAGTCGATCAGAGTGTCGAAAATAAGTGTCTGGAGCGCCGTGGGAGGCTTCCAGAAAAAGTGCCCATCTTAAAAAGCGCTCAAATTCTCCGGGAAAATCTTCTCACGGCCGCAATTTTCGAGCTATCGAACCGTTCTAGGGCTCAAATCGTAGCCTCATCCTTCCTCTAGCGCCTCCGTTTCGAATGGGGCCGATCGGACGAGCCGTTCGGAAACGGCGGGCGCGCAGGTCGGCCGGGGCGGCTAAATGGGCCGAATCCGGGGTATTCCGTTAAGGTCCCGCGCGGCCGGGCCTGGGGGCCGTCCCGGGCGACTTATCGACGCGGGATCGAATCGAGCCGCTTCCTCTATGCTTTCGCTATACTCTGGCGCCGCGGGGGGCCTTCTGGGTGGAGCCGTTCGATCGCGGGGTCCGGCGGGGCGGGGGTCTGAGAGGGTACCTTAAGGTCGTGCGGGGGCGGGGCTGCAGGGCCGAGTTTTCGAGCTATCCGACTGGGACTGAATCGAGAGGCTTGCTCGGTTCATGGACTAAGTGCTCCCGTCGCGAGGGGCGCGATAAGTCGAGTCGTTAGGCCGTGGCGGGGGTCGGTGCGGGGGTCTGCGGGGGGTCCACTTCGGGACTCGGCCGAATCCGAACGGGAGGTCGTAGGAGGCCCCGCGAGTGCTCGTTCGACTCGTCTCGACGTCCTCTTCGCTCTCGATTTTGTCCCGAGGCGCTAGGCCAAGCCGTTTAGAAGTTAGCTCCGAAGGTAGGCTTCACGCCGGGCAGAGGGGCACTGAGGGTTGCCTATCCGCCATTTGTGCAGGCGCTCCCGAAACGGGTGTTTTTGAAACGCGTTTTTGACGGGGAAGGAGATGAGCTAGTTCGAATCCGAGCACGGCGATGGAAAGAGGAAGGTCCGAACCCCACGCACACCAAGTTTCAAGTTTTTTAAATGAAGGGAAGGGGGTCTGCGGGGGCGGCGAAAAGGGGCGAAATCCAAGGTCACGATAGGGCGGAAGCGACTCTGGAGGCACGAGTTTTGGGGCTATAAGGGTGGGACCGAGTCGAGAGGCCGGCCCCATCCTTCCCGAAGGTGCTCCCGTCGCGAGGGGCGCGATAGGTCGAGTCGTTGGGCAGTGGCGGGGGTCGGCGCGGGGGTCTGCAGGGGGTCTACTTCGGGACTCGGCCGAAACCGAACGGGAGGTGGTAGGAGGCCCCGCGAGTGCTCGTTCGACTCGTCTCGACGTCCTCTACGCTCTCGTTTTTGTCTCGAGGCGCTAAGACCAGCCGTTTAGAAGTTACCTGGAAGTTAGGCTTCACGCCGGGCAGATGGGCACTGAGGGTTGCCTATCCGCCATTTGTGCAGGGGCACTCGAAACGGGTGTGTTTGAAACGCGTTTTTTAAGAGGAAGGAGATGAGCTAGTTGGAATCCGAGCACGGCGATGGAAAGAGGAAGGTTCAAACCCCACGCACACCAAGTTTCAAGTTTTTCGGATAAAGGGAAGGGGGTCTGCGGGGGCGGCGAAAAGGGGTAATTCGAGGTTTCCAAAAAAGGCGCTTTTAGAGTTTCAAAACACGATCTAGAGGTCCCCTTATGAGATTGACACCCCCAGTTCGTGCCAAATCCAAGCCTGAAGCTGTGCCTAAGTCCCTGCAAAAAATAAAGGCTAAAGCTTTAACGGTATTCGGTCCAGGTACAATTGCGTTTCACCAGATCTTGGAAAAAGTCGTACTTTTTGCCGCCTGGGCCATCCCTTCGAGCCGCCCTGGCCGAACCATGAGAGATATCGAAGCCCGGTTTGCGGTCAATTGTAGAGGACACATGTGCCTAGAAGTCTGCAAAAAGGCATCGATAACAATTGATAAGTGTCCAGTCACGCCCTGATTGAAGGAACTTCATATTTCAGAAAAATGCCTCAAGGTTTCCCGTTTTGGACCTTGTGCCGGATGCTGTGTCCGAACCAAAAGAGACAGCGAGGCCCGGTTTGCGGTTAATTGTAGAGGACATATGACCCTAGAAGCGGGCAAAAGGGCGTTGATAAGAATTCATAAGCGTCCAGTCAGGATCGGGTGATGTAGACTCCAAATTTGAAAAAACTGCCTTAAAGACTCCCGATTTGGACCTCGTACCGGTTGCTGTGTCCGAACCAAAAGAGATATCGGGGCCCGGTTTGCGGTTAATTGTAGAGGACATATGACCCTAGACGCAGGCAAAAGGGCGTTGATAAGAATTAAAAAGCGTCCAGTCAAGATCGGGTGATGTAGACTCCAAATTTGAAAAAAATACCTCAAAGACTCCCGATTTGGACCTCGTACCGGTTGCTGTGACCGAACCAAAAGAGATATCGAAGCCCGGTTTGCGGTCAATTGTAGAGGACACATGTGCCTAGAAGTCTGCAAAAGGGCATCGATAACAATTGATAAGTGTCCAGTCACGCCCTGATTGAAAGAACTTCATATTTCAGAAAAATGCCTCAAGGTTTCCCGTTTTGGACCTTGTGCCGGATGGTGTGTCCAAACCAAAAGTGCTATCGGGGCCAGGTTTGCGGTTAATTGTAGAGGACATATGACACTAGACGCGGGCAAAAGGGCGTTCAAAAGAATTCATAAGCGTCCAGTCAGGATTGGGTGATGCAGACTCCAAACTTGAAAAAAAATACCTCAAAGACTCCCGATTTGGACCTCGTACCGGTTGCTGTGACCGAACCAAAAGAGATATCGGGGCCCAGTTTGCGGTCAATTGTAGAGAACACATGTGGCTAGAAGTCTGCAAAAGGGCATCGATAACAATTGATAAGTGTCCAGTCACGCCCTGATTAAAAGAACTTCATATTTCAGAAAAATGCCTCAAGGTTTCCCGTTTTGGACCTCGTGCCGGATGCTGTGTCCAAACCAAAAGAGCTATCGAGGCCCGGTTTGCGGTTAATTGTAGAGGACATATGACACTAGACGCGGGCAAAAGGGCGTTGATAAGAATTGATAAACGTCCAGTCAGGATCGGGTGATGCAGACTCCAAATTTGAAAAAAATACCTTAAAGACGCCCGATTTGACCCCCGTACCGGATGCTGAGTCCAAACCAAAAGAGATATCGAGGCCCGGTTTGCGGCTTAATTGCAGCGGACATATGTACCTAGACTCATGCAAAAGGGCGTTGATAAGAATCAAATAGCGTCTAGTCAGGATCGGGTGATGTAGACTCCAAATTTCAAAAAAATGCCTTAAAGACTCCCGTTTTGGACCTTGTGCCGGATGCTGTGTCCAAACCAAAAGAGATATCGAGGCCCGGTTTGCGGTTAATTGTAGAGGACCGATGACCCTAGACGCATGCAAAAGGGCGTTGATAAGAATCAAATAGCGTCCAGTCAGGATCGGGTGATGTAGACTCCAAATTTCAAAAAAATGCCTTAAAGACACCCGTTTTGGACCTTGTGCCGGATGCTGTGTCCGAACCAAAAGAGATATCGGGGCCCAGTTTGCGGTTAATTGTAGAGGACCGATGACCCTAGACGCATGCAAAAGGGCTTTGATAAGAATTAAATAGCGTCCAGTCAGGATCAGGTGATGTAGACTCGAAACTTGAAAAAAAAATACCTCAAAGACTCCCGTTTTGGACCTTGTACCGGATGCTGTGTCAGAACTAAGAGAGCTATCGAGGCATGGTTTGCGTCTTATTGTAGCAGACATATGTACCTAGACGCATGCAAAAGGTCGTTGATAACAATCAAATAGCGTCCAGTCAGGATCGGGTGATGTAGACTCCAAATTTCAAAAAAATGCCTTAAAGACTCCCTGTTTTGGACCTCGTACCGGATGCTGTGTCCGAACCAAAAGAGATATCGGGGCCCGGTTTGCGGTTAATTGTAGAGGACCGATGACCCTAGACGCATGCAAAAGGGCAGTTGATAAGAATCAAATAGCGTCCAGTCAGGATCGGGTGATGTAGACTCCAAATTTCAAAAAAATGCCTTAAAGACTCCCGTTTTGGACCTTGTGCCGGATGCTGTGTCCAAACCAAAAGAGATATCGAGGCCCGGTTTGCGGTTAATTGTAGAGGACCGATGACCCTAGACGCATGCAAAAGGGCGTTGATAAGAATCAAATAGCGTCCAGTCAGGATCGGGTGATGTAGACTCCAAATTTCAAAAAAATGCCTTAAAGACTCCCGTTTTGGACCTTGTGCCGGATGCTGTGTCCAAACCAAAAGAGATATCGAGGCCCGGTTTGCGGTTAATTGTAGAGGACCTATGTACCCTAGACTCATGCAAAAGGGCGTTGATAAGAATCAAATAGCGTCTAGTCAGGATCGGGTGATGTAGACTCCAAATTTCAAAAAAATACCTCAAAGACTCCCGTTTTGGACCTTGTACCGGATGCTGTGTCCAAACCAAAAGAGATATCGAGGCCCGGTTTGCGGCTTATTGCAGCGGACATATGTACCTAGACTCATGCAAAAGGGCGTTGATAAGAATCAAATAGCGTCAGTGAGGATCGGGTGATGTAGACTCCAAATTTGAAAAAAATACCTCAAAGACTCCCGATTTGGACCTCGTACCGGTTGCTGTGACCGAACCAAAAGAGATATCGGGGCCCGGTTTTCGGCTTATTGTAGAGGACATATGTACCTAGACTCATGCAAAAGGGCGTTGATAAGAATCAAATAGCGTTCAGTGAGGATCGGGTGATGTAGACTCCAAATTTGAAAAAAATACCTCAAAGACTCCCGATTTGGACCTCGTACCGGTTGCTGTGACCGAACCAAAAGAGATATCGGGGCCCGATTTGCGGTTAATTGTAGAGGACCGATGACCCTAGACGCATGCAAATGGGCGTTGATAAGAATCAAATAGCGTCCAGTCAGGATCGGGTGATGCAGACTCCAAATTTGAAAAAAATACCTCAAAGACTCCCGATTTGACCCCCGTACCGGATGCTGTGTCAGAACTAAGAGAGCTATCGAGGCCTGGTTTGCGGTTAAATAAAGAAGACATATGTACCTAGACGCAGTGCAAAAGGGCGTTGATAAGAATCAAATAGTGTCCAGTCAGGATTGGGTGATGTAGACGCCAAATTTCAAAAAAATGCCTTAAAGACTCCCGATTTGACCCCCGTGCCGGATGCTATGTCCAAACCAAAAGAGATATCGAGACCCGGTTTCCGGCCAATTGTAGAGGACACATGTGCCTAAGAGTCTGCAAAAGAGCATTGATAACAATTGATAAGTTTCCAGTCACGCCCTGATTGAAGGAACTTCATATTTCAGAAAAATGCCTCAAGGTTTCCCGTTTTGGACCTCGTGCCGGATGCTGTGTCCAAACCAAAAGTGCTGTCGAGGCCCGGTTTGCGGCCAAATGTAGAGGACAGATGTCTCTAGACGCGTGCAAAAGGGCGTTGATAAGAATTGATAAGCGTTCAGTCGGGTTAGGTTGATGCAGACTCCAATTTGAAAAAAAATACCTCAAAGACTCCCGATTTGACCCCCGTACCGGATGCTGTGTCAGAACTAAGAGACCTATCGAGGCCCGGTTTACGGCCAAATGTAGAGGACAGATGTCTCTAGACGCGTGCAAAAGGGCGTTGATAAGAATTGATAAACGTCCAGTCAGGATCGGGTGATGTAGTCTCCAAATTTCAAAAAATGCCTTAAAGACTCCCGATTTGACCCCCGTACCGGATGCTGTGTCCGAAGTAAAAGAGATATCAAGGCCTGGTTTGCGGCCAATTGTAGCGGACATATGTTTTAAGACGCATGCAAAAGGGCGTTGATAAGAAATAATAAGCGTCCAGTCACGACCGGGTGAAAGGAACTTCAAATTTGAAAAAAATTACCTTAAAAACACCCGATTTGACCCTCGTACCGGTCGCTGTGACCGAACTAAAAGAGCTATCGAGGCCTGGTTTGAAGCCAATTATAGCAGACATATGTGCCGAGACGCATGTTTAAGGGCGTTGATAAGAATTCGTTATCGTCAAGTCCAAATCGGGTGATGTAGACTCCAAATTTCAAAAACAATGCCTTAGAGTTTCCCGATTTGACCACCGTACCGAATGCCGTTCCCAAACTATGCGAGCTATAGAGCTCGGCTAGGTCTTAAATTGAAGGTTAGAGATGCCGCAAGACGCATGCAAAAGAATTTCGTTAACATTTAATTAGAGACCAGTACAAAGGCGATGGAAGGTACTCGCCTTTTCAGAAAAATGGCTAAAGTTGACGTTTTGGATCGCGGTTCCGCCTGCCATTTCCAAAGTATGAGAGCTATTGAGCTCGGCTAGGTCTTAAATTGAAGGTAAGAGATGCCCCAAGACGCATGCAAAACGATTTTGTTAACAATTAATTAGGGACCAGTACAGAGGCGATGGAAGGTACTCGCCATTTCAGAAAAATGGCTAAAGTTGACGTTTTTGATCGCGGTACCGCCTGCCATTTCCAAAGTATGAGAGCTATTGAGCTCGGCTAGGTCTTAAATTGAAGGTAAGAGATGCCCCAAGACGCATGCAAAAGGATTTTGTTAACATTTAATTAGGGACCAGTACAGAGGCGATGGAAGGTACTCGCCATTTCAGAAAAATGGCTAAAGTTGACGTTTTGGATCGCGGTACCGCCTGCCATTTCCAAAGTATGAGAGCTATTGAGCTCGGCTAGGTCTTAAATTGAAGGTAAGAGATGCCCCGAGACGCATGCAAAAGGATTTTGTTAACATTTAATTAGGGACCAGTACAGAGGCGATGGAAGGTACTCGCCTTTTCAGAAAAATGGCTAAAGTTGACGTTTTCGATCGCGGTACCGCCTGCCATTTCCAAAGTATGAGAGCTATTGAGCTCGGCTAGGTCTTAAATTGAAGGTAAGAGATGCCCCGAGACGCATGCAAAAGGATTTTGTTAACATTTAATTAGGGACCAGTACAGAGGCGATGGAAGGTACTCGCCTTTTCAGAAAAATGGCTAAAGTTGACGTTTTCGGATCGCGGTACCGCCTGCCATTTCCAAAGTATGAGAGCTATTGAGCTCGGCTAGGTCTTAAATTGAAGGTAAGAGATGCCCCGAGACGCATGCAAAAGGATTTTGTTAACATTTAATTAGGGACCAGTACAGAGGCGATGGAAGGTACTCGCCATTTCAGAAAAATGGCTAAAGTTGACGTTTTGGATCGCGGTACCGCCTGCCATTTCCAAAGTATGAGAGCTATTGAGCTCGGCTAGGTCTTAAATTGAAGGTAAGAGATGCCCCAAGACGCATGCAAAAGGATTTTGTTAACATTTAATTAGGGACCAGTACAGAGGCGATGGAAGGTACTCGCCATTTCAGAAAAATGGCTAAAGTTGACGTTTTGGATCGCGGTACCGCCTGCCATTTCCAAAGTATGAGAGCTATTGAGCTCGGCTAGGTCTTAAATTGAAGGTAAGAGATGCCCCGAGACGCATGCAAAAGGATTTTGTTAACATTTAATTAGGGACCAGTACAGAGGCGATGGAAGGTACTCGCCATTTCAGAAAAATGGCTAAAGTTGACGTTTTGGATCGCGGTACCGCCTGCCATTTCCAAAGTATGAGAGCTATTGAGCTCGGCTAGGTCTTAAATTGAAGGTAAGAGATGCCCCGAGACGCATGCAAAAGGATTTTGTTAACATTTAATTAGGGACCAGTACAGAGGCGATGGAAGGTACTCGCCATTTCAGAAAAATGGCTAAAGTTGACGTTTTGGATCGCGGTACCGCCTGCCATTTCCAAAGTATGAGAGCTATTGAGCTCGGCTAGGTCTTAAATTGAAGGTAAGAGATGCCCCGAGACGCATGCAAAAGGATTTTGTTAACATTTAATTAGGGACCAGTACAGAGGCGATGGAAGGTACTCGCCATTTCAGAAAAATGGCTAAAGTTGACGTTTTGGATCGCGGTACCGCCTGCCATTTCCAAAGTATGAGAGCTATTGAGCTCGGCTAGGTCTTAAATTGAAGGTAAGAGATGCCCCGAGACGCATGCAAAAGGATTTTGTTAACATTTAATTAGGGACCAGTACAGAGGCGATGGAAGGTACTCGCCATTTCAGAAAAATGGCTAAAGTTGACGTTTTGGATCGCGGTACCGCCTGCCATTTCCAAAGTATGAGAGCTATTGAGCTCGGCTAGGTCTTAAATTGAAGGTAAGAGATGCCCCGAGACGCATGCAAAAGGATTTTGTTAACATTTAATTAGGGACCAGTACAGAGGCGATGGAAGGTACTCGCCATTTCAGAAAAATGGCTAAAGTTGACGTTTTGGATCGCGGTACCGCCTGCCATTTCCAAAGTATGAGAGCTATTGAGCTCGGCTAGGTCTTAAATTGAAGGTAAGAGATGCCCCGAGACGCATGCAAAAGGATTTTGTTAACATTTAATTAGGGACCAGTACAGAGGCGATGGAAGGTACTCGCCATTTCAGAAAAATGGCTAAAGTTGACGTTTTGGATCGCGGTACCGCCTGCCATTTCCAAAGTATGAGAGCTATTGAGCTCGGCTAGGTCTTAAATTGAAGGTAAGAGATGCCCCGAGACGCATGCAAAAGGATTTTGTTAACATTTAATTAGGGACCAGTACAGAGGCGATGGAAGGTACTCGCCATTTCAGAAAAATGGCTAAAGTTGACGTTTTGGATCGCGGTACCGCCTGCCATTTCCAAAGTATGAGAGCTATTGAGCTCGGCTAGGTCTTAAATTGAAGGTAAGAGATGCCCCGAGACGCATGCAAAAGGATTTTGTTAACATTTAATTAGGGACCAGTACAGAGGCGATGGAAGGTACTCGCCATTTCAGAAAAATGGCTAAAGTTGACGTTTTGGATCGCGGTACCGCCTGCCATTTCCAAAGTATGAGAGCTATTGAGCTCGGCTAGGTCTTAAATTGAAGGTAAGAGATGCCCCGAGACGCATGCAAAAGGATTTTGTTAACATTTAATTAGGGACCAGTACAGAGGCGATGGAAGGTACTCGCCATTTCAGAAAAATGGCTAAAGTTGACGTTTTGGATCGCGGTACCGCCTGCCATTTCCAAAGTATGAGAGCTATTGAGCTCGGCTAGGTCTTAAATTGAAGGTAAGAGATGCCCCGAGACGCATGCAAAAGGATTTTGTTAACATTTAATTAGGGACCAGTACAGAGGCGATGGAAGGTACTCGCCATTTCAGAAAAATGGCTAAAGTTGACGTTTTGGATCGCGGTACCGCCTGCCATTTCCAAAGTATGAGAGCTATTGAGCTCGGCTAGGTCTTAAATTGAAGGTAAGAGATGCCCCGAGACGCATGCAAAAGGATTTTGTTAACATTTAATTAGGGACCAGTACAGAGGCGATGGAAGGTACTCGCCATTTCAGAAAAATGGCTAAAGTTGACGTTTTGGATCGCGGTACCGCCTGCCATTTCCAAAGTATGAGAGCTATTGAGCTCGGCTAGGTCTTAAATTGAAGGTAAGAGATGCCCCGAGACGCATGCAAAAGGATTTTGTTAACATTTAATTAGGGACCAGTACAGAGGCGATGGAAGGTACTCGCCATTTCAGAAAAATGGCTAAAGTTGACGTTTTGGATCGCGGTACCGCCTGCCATTTCCAAAGTATGAGAGCTATTGAGCTCGGCTAGGTCTTAAATTGAAGGTAAGAGATGCCCCGAGACGCATGCAAAAGGATTTTGTTAACATTTAATTAGGGACCAGTACAGAGGCGATGGAAGGTACTCGCCATTTTCAGAAAAATGGCTAAAGTTGACGTTTTGGATCGCGGTACCGCCTGCCATTTCCAAAGTATGAGAGCTATTGAGCTCGGCTAGGTCTTAAATTGAAGGTAAGAGATGCCCCGAGACGCATGCAAAAGGATTTTGTTAACATTTAATTAGGGACCAGTACAGAGGCGATGGAAGGTACTCGCCATTTCAGAAAAATGGCTAAAGTTGACGTTTTGGATCGCGGTACCGCCTGCCATTTCCAAAGTATGAGAGCTATTGAGCTCGGCTAGGTCTTAAATTGAAGGTAAGAGATGCCCCGAGACGCATGCAAAAGGATTTTGTTAACATTTAATTAGGGACCAGTACAGAGGCGATGGAAGGTACTCGCCATTTCAGAAAAATGGCTA
This sequence comes from Dactylorhiza incarnata, assembly GCA_033032865.1. NCBI lineage: Eukaryota > Viridiplantae > Streptophyta > Magnoliopsida > Asparagales > Orchidaceae > Dactylorhiza > Dactylorhiza incarnata. The sequence goes on along the minus strand of JAWHQI010001240.1, from coordinate 42,710 downwards.
AAGTTGACGTTTTGGATCGCGGTACCGCCTGCCATTTCCAAAGTATGAGAGCTATTGAGCTCGGCTAGGTCTTAAATTGAAGGTAAGAGATGCCCCGAGACGCATGCAAAAGGATTTTGTTAACATTTAATTAGGGACCAGTACAGAGGCGATGGAAGGTACTCGCCATTTTCAGAAAAATGGCTAAAGTTGACGTTTTGGATCGCGGTACCGCCTGCCATTTCCAAAGTATGAGAGCTATTGAGCTCGGCTAGGTCTTAAATTGAAGGTAAGAGATGCCCCGAGACGCATGCAAAAGGATTTTGTTAACATTTAATTAGGGACCAGTACAGAGGCGATGGAAGGTACTCGCCATTTCAGAAAAATGGCTAAAGTTGACGTTTTGGATCGCGGTACCGCCTGCCATTTCCAAAGTATGAGAGCTATTGAGCTCGGCTAGGTCTTAAATTGAAGGTAAGAGATGCCCCGAGACGCATGCAAAAGGATTTTGTTAACATTTAATTAGGGACCAGTACAGAGGCGATGGAAGGTACTCGCCTTTTCAGAAAAATGGCTAAAGTTGACGTTTTGGATCGCGGTACCGCCTGCCATTTCCAAAGTATGAGAGCTATTGAGCTCGGCTAGGTCTTAAATTGAAGGTAAGAGATGCCCCGAGACGCATGCAAAAGGATTTTGTTAACATTTAATTAGGGACCAGTACAGAGGCGATGGAAGGTACTCGCCTTTTCAGAAAAATGGCTAAAGTTGACGTTTTGGATCGCGGTACCGCCTGCCATTTCCAAAGTATGAGAGCTATTGAGCTCGGCTAGGTCTTAAATTGAAGGTAAGAGATGCCCCGAGACGCATGCAAAAGGATTTTGTTAACATTTAATTAGGGACCAGTACAGAGGCGATGGAAGGTACTCGCCATTTCAGAAAAATGGCTAAAGTTGACGTTTTGGATCGCGGTACCGCCTGCCATTTCCAAAGTATGAGAGCTATTGAGCTCGGCTAGGTCTTAAATTGAAGGTAAGAGATGCCCCGAGACGCATGCAAAAGGATTTTGTTAACATTTAATTAGGGACCAGTACAGAGGCGATGGAAGGTACTCGCCTTTTCAGAAAAATGGCTAAAGTTGACGTTTTGGATCGCGGTACCGCCTGCCATTTCCAAAGTATGAGAGCTATTGAGCTCGGCTAGGTCTTAAATTGAAGGTAAGAGATGCCCCGAGACGCATGCAAAAGGATTTTGTTAACATTTAATTAGGGACCAGTACAGAGGCGATGGAAGGTACTCGCCTTTTCAGAAAAATGGCTAAAGTTGACGTTTTGGATCGCGGTACCGCCTGCCATTTCCAAAGTATGAGAGCTATTGAGCTCGGCTAGGTCTTAAATTGAAGGTAAGAGATGCCCCGAGACGCATGCAAAAGGATTTTGTTAACATTTAATTAGGGACCAGTACAGAGGCGATGGAAGGTACTCGCCATTTCAGAAAAATGGCTAAAGTTGACGTTTTGGATCGCGGTACCGCCTGCCATTTCCAAAGTATGAGAGCTATTGAGCTCGGCTAGGTCTTAAATTGAAGGTAAGAGATGCCCCAAGACGCATGCAAAAGGATTTTGTTAACATTTAATTAGGGATCAGTACAGAGGCGATGGAAGGTACTCGCCATTTCAGAAAAATGGCTAAAGTTGACGTTTTGGATCGCGGTACCGCCTGCCATTTCCAAAGTATGAGAGCTATTGAGCTCGGCTAGGTCTTAAATTGAAGGTAAGAGATGCCCCGAGACGCATGCAAAAGGATTTTGTTAACATTTAATTAGGGACCAGTACAGAGGCGATGGAAGGTACTCGCCTTTTCAGAAAAATGGCTAAAGTTGACGTTTTGGATCGCGGTACCGCCTGCCATTTCCAAAGTATGAGAGCTATTGAGCTCGGCTAGGTCTTAAATTGAAGGTAAGAGATGCCCCGAGACGCATGCAAAAGGATTTTGTTAACATTTAATTAGGGACCAGTACAGAGGCGATGGAAGGTACTCGCCATTTCAGAAAAATGGCTAAAGTTGACGTTTTGGATCGCGGTACCGCCTGCCATTTCCAAAGTATGAGAGCTATTGAGCTCGGCTAGGTCTTAAATTGAAGGTAAGAGATGCCCCGAGACGCATGCAAAAGGATTTTGTTAACATTTAATTAGGGACCAGTACAGAGGCGATGGAAGGTACTCGCCTTTTCAGAAAAATGGCTAAAGTTGACGTTTTTGATCGCGGTACCGCCTGCCATTTCCAAAGTATGAGAGCTATTGAGCTCGGCTAGGTCTTAAATTGAAGGTAAGAGATGCCCCGAGACGCATGCAAAAGGATTTTGTTAACATTTAATTAGGGACCAGTACAGAGGCGATGGAAGGTACTCGCCTTTTCAGAAAAATGGCTAAAGTTGACGTTTTCGATCGCGGTACCGCCTGCCATTTCCAAAGTATGAGAGCTATTGAGCTCGGCTAGGTCTTAAATTGAAGGTAAGAGATGCCCCGAGACGCATGCAAAAGGATTTTGTTAACATTTAATTAGGGACCAGTACAGAGGCGATGGAAGGTACTCGCCATTTCAGAAAAATGGCTAAAGTTGACGTTTTCGATCGCGGTACCGCCTGCCATTTCCAAAGTATGAGAGCTATTGAGCTCGGCTAGGTCTTAAATTGAAGGTAAGAGATGCCCCAAGACGCATGCAAAAGGATTTTGTTAACATTTAATTAGGGACCAGTACAGAGGCGATGGAAGGTACTCGCCATTTCAGAAAAATGGCTAAAGTTGACGTTTTTGATCGCGGTACCGCCTGCCATTTCCAAAGTATGAGAGCTATTGAGCTCGGCTAGGTCTTAAATTGAAGGTAAGAGATGCCCCAAGACGCATGCAAAAGGATTTTGTTAACATTTAATTAGGGACCAGTACAGAGGCGATGGAAGGTACTCGCCTTTTCGGAAAAATCCCTTAAATTGGCTGTTTTTCTTCTGCTGAGCACTCCCAACAGTTCACAGCAGACCAACCGCCACACCGCACGGGATCTACCGGTTCCCTTCTGCACACCGAAGTCAAGCCGTGGAGGGCGCAGTTAGTACTTAGATGGGAGACCGCTTGGGAACTCTGCGTGCGGTTGGTTAATGGTTTTTGCCAAAATGACCATGTCCAGTCGAAAACGCAACTTTTTTGTTAAATGTCAGAAAATTTTATAAAATAAAAAGTGTTTCCCATGTCATATTTAGTCACGCTGCAAAGATTTAGAACTGCGGTCGACAAAATAAGAATTCAGAGTTGTCATAGTGTATACCTCACGATAAATTCATTTTTGTACTTTGAATACGTCCGCCCTATCTAAACGATTGTCAGAACTTGCGTGACCGCGACTTTGACCACCTCCCCAGATCGCCATAGTGAAAAAATACGGTAAGTTCGTTTTGCACTTTGAATACGTCAAACGTATTTAAACGATTTTTCAACTTTGCATGGTTTTCAATCCTTGCTGGTCTCCGCCTCAAAATACTACATAGGGGCACCTGGTGGTCGAAAAATGGAAAATTTCGACTAAGTCCCAGATGCAAGAGGACATGCTGGCATACTCTTAGCACTGGGTCTGACCTCGGACAGAGGCCCAGAAGCGGTCCTGGGCCCGGCTTAAAGTCGGAATAGCCTACGGACCGGCGTGTCTGACGTACGTCAGATGCGTCCCCTACAAAGAAGGCCAGCTTAGCGTCTTTGGCACGACGTTAGAATATGGAAATTGTTTGCATAGACGAAAGGAATGCAAAGAAGCGGGCCGACTTGGAGGTCGGTGCCGGGACTTAGAAAAATTTTCGGACTTAGAAAAATTTTCGGGTCCGAGATAAGGTACGGTCGGGTCGGTACTGTGAATCCGTCCGACGAAAGCAAAGTGATTTCCCAAATCGCCTTGGTCTGGGGTCGGCCTGGTCGCCGCCCCAAAACAGTACATAGGGGGAGACGGCCCTCGGAGGAAAGTCGGGACTTAGAAAAATTTCGAAGGTCCCGACAAGCCGGAACATGAAATCGTGTGGTGTATGTTGGACGCATGCACACGATGTTCCGACTTAGCGTCTAAGGCAAGATGCTAAAAAAGGAAAAATGTTTGGATGGACGAAAGGAATGCAAAGAAGCGGGCCGACTTGGAGGTCGGTGCCGGGACTTAGAAAAATTTTCGGACTTAGAAAAATTTTCGGGTCCGAGATAAGGTACGGTCGGGTCGGTACTTTGAATCCGTCCGACGAAAGCAAAGTGATTTCCCAAATCGCCTTGGTCTGGGGTCGGCCTGGTCGCCGCCTCAAAACAGTACATAGGGGGAGGCGGCCCTCGAAAGAAAGTCGGGACTTAGAAAAATTTCGAAGGTCCCGACAAGCCGGAACATGAAATCGTGTGGTGTATGTTGGACGCATGCACACGATGTTCCGACTTAGCGTCCAAGGCAAGATGCTAAAAAAGGAAAAATGTTTGGATGGACGAAAGGAATGCAAAGAAGCGGGCCGACTTGGAGGTCGGTGCCGGGACTTAGAAAAATTTTCGGACTTAGAAAAATTTTCGGGTCCGAGATAAGGTACGGTCGGGTCGGTACTGTGAATCCGTCCGACGAAAGCAAAGTGATTTCCCAAATCGCCTTGGTCTGGGGTCGGCCTGGTCGCCGCCCCAAAACAGTACATAGGGGGAGACGGCCCTCGGAGGAAAGTCGGGACTTAGAAAAATTTCGAAGGTCCCGACAAGCCGGAACATGAAATCGTGTGGTGTATGTTGGACGCATGCACACGATGTTCCGACTTAGCGTCTAAGGCAAGATGCTAAAAAAGGAAAAATGTTTGGATGGACGAAAGGAATGCAAAGAAGCGGGCCGACTTGGAGGTCGGTGCCGGGACTTAGAAAAATTTTCGGACTTAGAAAAATTTTCGGGTCCGAGATAAGGTACGGTCGGGTCGGTACTTTGAATCCGTCCGACGAAAGCAAAGTGATTTCCCAAATCGCCTTGGTCTGGGGTCGGCCTGGTCGCCGCCTCAAAACAGTACATAGGGGGAGGCGGCCCTCGAAAGAAAGTCGGGACTTAGAAAAATTTCGAAGGTCCCGACAAGCCGGAACATGAAATCGTGTGGTGTATGTTGGACGCATGCACACGATGTTCCGACTTAGCGTCCAAGGCAAGATGCTAAAAAAGGAAAAATGTTTGGATGGACGAAAGGAATGCAAAGAAGCGGGCCGACTTGGAGGTCGGTGCCGGGACTTAGAAAAATTTTCGGACTTAGAAAAATTTTCGGGTCCGAGATAAGGTACGGTCGGGTCGGTACTGTGAATCCGTCCGACGAAAGCAAAGTGATTTCCCAAATCGCCTTGGTCTGGGGTCGGCCTGGTCGCCGCCCCAAAACAGTACATAGGGGGAGACGGCCCTCGGAGGAAAGTCGGGACTTAGAAAAATTTCGAAGGTCCCGACAAGCCGGAACATGAAATCGTGTGGTGTATGTTGGACGCATGCACACGATGTTCCGACTTAGCGTCTAAGGCAAGATGCTAAAAAAGGAAAAATGTTTGGATGGACGAAAGGAATGCAAAGAAGCGGGCCGACTTGGAGGTCGGTGCCGGGACTTAGAAAAATTTTCGGACTTAGAAAAATTTTCGGGTCCGAGATAAGGTACGGTCGGGTCGGTACTTTGAATCCGTCCGACGAAAGCAAAGTGATTTCCCAAATCGCCTTGGTCTGGGGTCGGCCTGGTCGCCGCCTCAAAACAGTACATAGGGGGAGGCGGCCCTCGAAAGAAAGTCGGGACTTAGAAAAATTTCGAAGGTCCCGACAAGCCGGAACATGAAATCGTGTGGTGTATGTTGGACGCATGCACACGATGTTCCGACTTAGCGTCCAAGGCAAGATGCTAAAAAAGGAAAAATGTTTGGATGGACGAAAGGAATGCAAAGAAGCGGGCCGACTTGGAGGTCGGTGCCGGGACTTAGAAAAATTTTCGGACTTAGAAAAATTTTCGGGTCCGAGAGAAGGTACGGTCGGGTCGGTACTGTGAATCCGTCCGACGAAAGCAAAGTGATTTCCCAAATCGCCTTGGTCTGGGGTCGGCCTGGTCGCCGCCTCAAAACAGTACATAGGGGGAGGCGGCCCTCGGAGGAAAGTCGGGACTTAGAAAAATTTCGAAGGTCCCGACAAGCCGGAACATGAAATCGTGTGGTGTATGTTGGACGCATGCACACGATGTTCCGACTTAGCGTCCTAGGCAAGATGCTAAAAAAGGAAAAATGTTTGGATGGACGAAAGGAATGCAAAGAAGCGGGCCGACTTGGAGGTCGGTACCGGGACTTAGAAAATTTTTCGGACTTAGAAAAATTTTCGGGTCCGAGATAAGGTACGGTCGGGTCGGTACTGTGAATCCGTCCGACGAAAGCAAAGTGATTTCCCAAATCGCCTTGGTCTGGAGTCGGCCTGGTCGCCGCCTCAAAACAGTACATAGGGGGAGACGGCCCTCGGAGGAAAGTCGGGACTTAGAAAAATTTCGAAGGTCCCGACAAGCCGGAACATGAAATCGTGTGGTGTATGTTGGACGCATGCACACGATGTTCCGACTTAGCGTCCAAGGCAAGATGCTAAAAAAGGAAAAATGTTTGGATGGACGAAAGGAATGCAAAGAAGCGGGCCGACTTGGAGGTCGGTGCCGGGACTTAGAAAAATTTTCGGACTTAGAAAAATTTTCGGGTCCGAGAGAAGGTACGGTCGGGTCGGTACTGTGAATCCGTCCGACGAAAGCAAAGTGATTTCCCAAATCGCCTTGGTCTGGGGTCGGCCTGGTCGCCGCCTCAAAACAGTACATAGGGGGAGGCGGCCCTCGGAGGAAAGTCGGGACTTAGAAAAATTTCGAAGGTCCCGACAAGCCGGAACATGAAATCGTGTGGTGTATGTTGGACGCATGCACACGATGTTCCGACTTAGCGTCCTAGGCAAGATGCTAAAAAAGGAAAAATGTTTGGATGGACGAAAGGAATGCAAAGAAGCGGGCCGACTTGGAGGTCGGTGTCGGGACTTAGAAAAATTTTCGGACTTAGAAAAATTTTCGGGTCCGAGAGAAGGTACGGTCGGGTCGGTACTGTGAATCCGTCCTACGAAAGCAAAGTGATTTCCCAAATCGCCTTGGTCTGGAGTCGGCCTGGTCGCCGCCTCAAAACAGTACATAGGGGGAGACGGCCCTCGGAGGAAAGTCGGGACTTAGAAAAATTTCGAAGGTCCCGACAAGCCGGAACATGAAATCGTGTGGTGTATGTTGGACGCATGCACACGATGTTCCGACTTAGCGTCCTAGGCAAGATGCTAAAAAAGGAAAAATGTTTGGATGGACGAAAGGAATGCAAAGAAGCGGGCCGACTTGGAGGTCGGTGTCGGGACTTAGAAAAATTTTCGGACTTAGAAAAATTTTCGGGTCCGAGAGAAGGTACGGTCGGGTCGGTACTGTGAATCCGTCCTACGAAAGCAAAGTGATTTCCCAAATCGCCTTGGTCTGGGGTCGGCCTGGTCGCCGCCTCAAAACAGTACATAGGGGGAGGCGGCCCTCGGAGGAAAGTCGGGACTTAGAAAAATTTCGAAGGTCCCGACAAGCCGGAACATGAAATCGTGTGGTGTATGTTGGACGCATGCACACGATGTTCCGACTTAGCGTCCTAGGCAAGATGCTAAAAAAGGAAAAATGTTTGGATGGACGAAAGGAATGCAAAGAAGCGGGCCGACTTGGAGGTCGGTGCCGGGACTTAGAAAATTTTTCGGACTTAGAAAAATTTTCGGGTCCGAGAGAAGGTACGGTCGGGTCGGTACTGTGAATCTGTCCGACGAAAGCAAAGTGATTTCCCAAATCGCCTTGGTCTGGGGTCGGCCTGGTCGCCGCCTCAAAACAGTACATAGGGGGAGGCGGCCCTCGAAAGAAAGTCGGGACTTAGAAAAATTTCGAAGGTCCCGACAAGCCGGAACATGAAATCGTGTGGTTTATGTTGGACGCATGCACACGATGTTCCGACTTAGCGTCCAAGGCAAGATGCTAAAAAAGGTAAAATGTTTGGATGGACGAAAGGAATGCAAAGGAGCGGGCCGACTTGGAGGTCGGTGCCGGGACTTAGAAAAATTTTCGGACTTAGAAAAATTTTTAGGTCCGAGATGGTGTACGGTCGGGTCGGTACTGTAAATCCGTCCGACGAAAGAAAAGTGATTTCCCAGATCGCCTTGGTCTGGGGTCGGCCTGGTCGCCGCCTCAAAACAGTACATAGGGGGAGGCGGCCCTCGGAGGAAAGTCGGGACTTAGAAAAATTTCAAAGGTCCCGGCAAGGAAAGAACCCGAATCGCCTGCATAAGCAGGGCGCATTCAAAGGTTAATGCAAGTCCAGCATTCATGTGACAATGCTAGGATTGGCAGTGGTTTGCATTGCTTGAAGTAATGTAAAGTGGTGGTCTGAATTGGAAGTCCGAAGCGGGACTTAGAAAAAAGTCGGGACTTAGAAAATTTCTGGGACCGATGTCATAGTGTCCCTGTCATGATAAGAAACGATTTCGAGGTCTGAGCTGGGCAGACGAAATAAAACGAAATCGAAGAATGGCATTGGTCTGAAATAAAGTGAGTATTTCAGAAGGCCATAGTCTTTTTTTACGATGAGTCGAGATCCTACTGAGTTTAAACCAATCGGATGCAAAGAATGTGAATGTGAGGGATTGGCATTTCTGCATAGCAGCTCGCCGCCTCAAAATAGTACATAGGGGCAGGTGAGGCCTCGGAGGAAATCCAGCTTGGCAACCTGGTGGGGTTATGCTTCCCCAACAAAAGCACAGTGGCGCCCTCGACGTACTGAGGGCGCGCTGGAGGCCCAGGAGTGGAACTGGGTGGGTTCAGGTGCGTCCCACCAAAACGCACCCCATCTTCGGATGGAGGCAAAGGCCTTGGTTCAAGGAGTGGAACCGAACAGATTCAGGGATAACTGGACGAATCTATCATGGGTCAAAAGTCATAGTGTCCCTGTCATGATAAGGAACGATTTCGAGGTCTGAGCTGGGCAGACGAAATAAAACGAAATCGAAGAATGGCATTGGTCTGAAATAAAGTGAGTATTTCAGAAGGCCATAGTCTTTTTTTACGATGAGGCGAGATCCTACTGAGTTTAAACCAATCGGATGCAAAGAATGTGAATGTGAGGGATTGGCATTTCTGCATAGCAGCTCGCCGCCTCAAAATAGTACATAGGGGCGGGTGAGGCCTCGGAGGAAATCCAGCTTGGCAACCTGGTGGGGTTATGCTTCCCCAACAAAAGCACAGTGGCGCCCTCGACGTACTGAGGGCGCGCTGGAGGCCCAGGAGTGGAACTGGGTGGGTTCAGGTGCGTCCCACCAAAACGCACCCCATCTTCGGATGGAGGCAAAGGCCTTGGTTCAAGGAGTGGAACCGAACAGATTCAGAGATAACTGGACGAATCTATCATGGGTCAAAAGTCATAGTGTCCCTGTCATGATAAGGAACGATTTCGAGGTCTGAGCTGGGCAGACGAAATAAAACGAAATCGAAGAATGGCATTGCTTTGAAATAAAGTGAGTATTTCAGAAGGCCATAGTCTTTTTTTACGATGAGGCGAGATCCTACTGAGGTTAAACCAATCGGATGCAAGGAATGTAAAAGTGAGGAATTGGCATTTCGGCATAGCAGCTCGCCGCCTCAAAATAGTACATAGGGGCAGGTGAGGCCTCGGAGGAAAACCAGGCTGGTCACCTGGTGGGGTTAAGCTTCCCTAACAAAAGCAAAGGAAATCGAAATGAATCCACTACTTTCATTATGGGTTTTGGCAGCTTCCCAGACAAAAACGCGCCCTACGAGCTTGGAAGCTCCGGTCTCACTTCGGTGATGGCTTCGCCACTCTGTGGTCTCGTAGCGACAAACTAAATCCGGAAAGGCTCATGGCTGAAAGCTTTGTGCGCTGTGGTCGGCCCCCGAAACCTGCGGGCGGTAGGGTAGACCCGCACCTCAAGCAACCATCTGCGAGTAAGCCACGAGTGCTCTGGGAATCCTCCCTGAATGGGCAGTGAACAAGACGGTTCCAACTCGGGGCATGAGTTCGCTGCTCGGCAGTGGTTGGTTAGCCCAGCAAAACAGATTCAGGGATAACTGGACGAATCTATCATGGGTCAGAAGTCATGGTGTCCCTGACATGATAAGGAGCGATTTCGAGGTCTGAGGCAGGCAGACGGAATAAAACGAAATCGAAGAATGGCATTGCTCTGAAATAAAGTGAGTATTTCAGAAGGCAATAGTCTTTTTTTACGATGAGGCGAGATCCTACTGAGTTTAAACCAATCGGATGCAAAGAATGTAAAAGTGAGGAATTGGCATTTCGGCATAGCAGCTCGCCGCCTCAAAATAGTACATAGGGGCAGGTGAGGCCTCGGAGGAAAACCAGGCTGGTCACCTGGTGGGGTAAAGCTTCCCCAAGCAAAGCAAAGGAAATCGAAATGATTCCACTACCTTCATTATGGGTTTTGGCAGCTTCCCAGACAAAAACGCGCCCTACGAGCTTGGAAGCTCCGGTCTCACTTCGGTGATGGCTTCGCCACTCTGTGGTCTCGTAGCGACAAACTAAATCCGGAAAGGCTCATGGCTGAAAGCTCTGTGCGCTGTGGTCGGCCCCCGAAACCTGCGGGCGGTAGGGTAGACCCGCACCTCAAGCAACCATCTGCGAGTAAGCCACGAGTGCTCTGGGAATCCTCCCTGAATGGGCAGTGAGCAAGACGGTTCCAACTCGGGGCATGAGTTCGCTGTTTGGCAGTGGTTGGGTAGCCCAGCAAAACCTAGGTGATCTCGCTTCGCTTGTCTTTGACAACTCTGCAGAGTGAAACAGCGGTCGTGAGTGGTGGACCTTCCGCTGGCCTAGTCTGTGAGTGCGAGTGTGCGCAGAAGGGCCTTGCCTGGAGCACCTACAGACAAACCTATCCCCACGGCATGTGATGAGGGCGCATGCCGGCCTATAGTCTGTTAGTGAGCGTGCGCAGAAGGGCTTTGGCCTGGAGCACCTGCAGACTCCCTCTGATCCTTTTGGCTTTTGGTGGTTTTCGGTTGCTTTTCCATTGATAAAGCAAGCCAACGAGCTCGTTGATGAAAGCCTTGCTTCCTGTGGTCGGCCCCCGAAACCTGCGGGCGGTAGGGTAGACCCGCACCATACGTGAACATGTGCAAGTAACCTTCGGGTGGACTGGGCTGGCATCAGTGACTGGGCAGTGAACGAGACGGTTCCAACTCGGGGCATGAGTTCGCTGCTTGGCATTGTTTAGCTAGACCAGCAATGTCAGTGCAGTACAAGCTGCAGTGGTTGCCAGTTGAAAAGAGTGAAATGTTTGCTTAACATGCCGGGCTCGCCCTAGGGTAGTAGCTGTGCTTCGAGTGGGGGGCCAATTTCCTTCGGGAAAGGGGTGAGCCGCCATGGTAGAAGCTGTGCATGTGTGCTTGCAAGAAGCTCTTAGTAAATCTGAACAAACACAGGCATGTGAGTATCGGCTGACGTGGCTTGGAGAGCCTTAAACCATGACTTGGCTTGTTGAATATTTTATCCTTTGCCTCCTGCGGAGTACGACAAGGACCGTGAAGGAAGTAGCGGTCTGGTCCGAAGCGAGCTACGATGCGGGGCCATCATATTCACGAGCGGTTTTCGGTTGCTTTTCCGTTGATAAAGCAAGCCACCGAGCTCGTTGATGAAAGCCTTGCTTCCTGTGGTCGGCCCCCGAAACCTGCGGGCGGTAGGGTAGACCCGCACCATACGTGAACATGTGCAAGTAACCTTCGGGTGGACTGGGCTGGCATCAGTGACTGGGCAGTGAACGAGACGGTTCCAACTCGGGGCATGAGTTCGCTGCTTGGAACTGTTTAGCTAGCCCGGCAATGTCAGTGCAATACAAGCTGGAGTGCTAATGTGGTTGCCAGTTGAAAAGAGTGAAATGTTTGCTTAACATGCCGGGCTCGCCTTAGGGTAGTAGCTGTGCTTCGAGTGGGGGGCCAATTTCCTTCGGGAAAGGGGTGAGCCGCCATGGTAGAAGCTGTGCGTGTGTGCTTGCAAGAAGCTCTTAGTAAATCTGAACAAACACGGGCATGGAGTATAAGCTGACATGGCTTGGAGAGCCTTAAACTCTGTGCCTTGGCTCGTTGAATATTTTATCCTTTGCCTCCTGCGGAGTACGACAAGGACCGTGAAGGAAGTAGCGGTCTGGTCCGAAGCGAGCTACGATGCGGGGCCATCATATTCACGAGCGTCTGAGCCTCTTGAGGTATGAGCAAGGAAAGAGTAACAGCTACTCAATGACCGATAGTCTCACCTCCAATGCTCAGACTTAAAGCTTGAGAGACGGGAAAAGATGAATCCAAAAGCCATCCTAGTACCTATTCAAGCGGGGGCTCTCGGCCAAGCCCCCAGGGACAAGGACCGTGAAGGAAGTAGCGGTCTGGTCCTGAGCAATGATGCAAAGCAATATCTTTGCGCAATAGCTCAATGCAAAGCATACTAAAGAAAGGAACTGATTCGGTTGCGTCTTGAGTCCAGTGGTCGGCACCAGAAACCTCAGGGCGGTAAGGAAGACCCGCACCATGTGTGAACTTGACGTATACGCGTTTCTGCTTGCCAGATCGCCCATTGCCCAGGCTATACAAGACTGCCTCCCTCGGGGGCATGAGTACGTTGCGGGCAGTGGATGCCTCTGAGATGGCATTATCCTTGTGGGCATGTTTTGCTTTGATAAACTGCTGTGAAGAACGTTGCCGCCTGAGTGTGCTAAGAAGAGCAGGGCTTGGAGCCACTCAGGTTGATTCGTCAAAGCTCAAGTTGACAGAGAATGGACTGTCATGCAGCCGCGTGAGAGAGCGCAGAAGGGGAGGACTATAAGTCCTGCCTGGAGCTCTCACGGCTTAACAAACAAGGCGTAATGCCTTTTTTGTCTGAATGATATTTGGATTCGTGAGACGAGTAGTTCTAAGACTCCCCAGGGTTCTCCTGACGGAGTCTGGTTCGAAAGGAGAACGATTCGAAGCTCAGAAACTATGCCCGGGAGGGCCAAGCCTTGCAGGGCTTAAAACATGTAAGAACGTTGCCGCCTGAGTGTGCTAAGAAGAGCAGGGCTTGGAGCCACTCAGGTTGATTCGTCAAAGCTCAAGTTGACAGAGAATGGACTGTCATGCAGCCGCGTGAGAGAGCGCAGAAGGGGAGGACTATAAGTCCTGCCTGGAGCTCCCACGGCTTAACAAACAAGGTGTAATGCCTTTTTGTCTGAATGATCTTTAGATTCGTGCGATGAGTAGTTCTGAGACTCCCCAGGGTTCTCCTGATGGAGTCTGGTTCGAAAAGAGCACGATTCAAAGTTAAGAAACTATGCCCGGGAGGGCCCAGCCTTGCATGGCTTAAAACATGCAGAGAAAGAGTTGTCTGAGTGTCAGCGAAGACTACTTCGATCTCAAAAGCTTCGGCTTGAGGCATGCAAAAATGCATGTCGTGTGGTCTGGTCAACCACACACCTCTAACGAGGAATTCTATAAAAAACTAGGGGTCCTGTGTCTTTTGAGACAGCAATGTGAATATTTAGGCAACCTCTCTTCGGAGCTGGAAGCCGCAAAACCCGAACGTCATGCCTGCTTGGAATCACACCCCGACTCGGAAATATCCCTTGTGGATAGGTGGTGCCCCGAGCAAGAAGGCCTAGGGTTTAGTTCGATGTCAGGACTCAGAATCGTGTGTAAACGACTCAAGCTGGGTGTTGTAAGCGGTAGAGCAGTTTTATACTGCGATCTGCTAAGACTTTTCCTTGCTCCGAAGATTCGTGAATAGTGAATTTACCAGTCTTGGATGCGAGTACAGGTGTCCTCGAGGCGCCTTGAAAGCACTTGGAAAAAGTTAACACCCAGCGAAAAGCTGAGACTCTCACTGAGAGATTGAGCTCTGGTCTGTAGCGTTTTCTTTACTCTTGCTACAGACCTCTAAAAAGATTGTCCCTAGGGGACAGAGAGGGGCCTTTGGCCGTGTGGAGTGGAGTGGCTGCTTTAAAGCTACACAGGTCTGTGATGAAAAAACCGGGACTTGTCCTGGAGTGCCCTGGCCATAAGGCTAGGGACAAAGGAGAGAATTGTCTCTCAAAGCGGCCTCTGGCCATGTGCAGTGCTTGCCTAGTGCCTGCATACCAGGGACTTGTTCCCAAATGACACGCATGAAACCAGCATGTCCAGCCCATGCTCTATGCACGTAGAGTGCATAAAAAGTCTGTAGCGCTTCAGTTCAATACTATATCATTCAAACCAACGAACGAGCTGCTGCAGACATATAACCGGGCTTGCCACCCGGAGTGCCCTGGCTCGCTGGAGAGCTAGGGACATACGATCTAAAGCACTTTGCAGTGCTTTTCCTCAAACAAGAGGTGTCAGAAAAGAAGAGCAAAGACTCTCACTGAGATGTCTGAGCTCTGGAAAGATTGTCCCTAGTGAGTTGCAGCTAGAGGACGGAGAGTCTGTAGCGCTTCAGTTCAATACTTCAACTGTCTAACGAACTAGCTGCTACAGACGTGTAACCGGTCTGACCAGCCGGAGTGCCCTGGAGAGCCAGGGACATACGATGATAAGCGCTCTAAAGTCCTTGAGACGCTAAATATGCTTTTTATTGAATGTGGAGTTCCCTTGCTATTAGGCAAGGGAGGAGACGAGAGAGAGTGCTCTAGCTATAAAGCTAGGGTGGAGACGAGGAATTCCCTAACAACTAGCTGTGCCATGTGGTGGAAAGCGCAGAAGGGCATGGCTTCTGGCCTTGCCTGGAGCTTTCACGGCACAGCTGCCCAAGGCAATTTTGCCTTTCTCATGCGAAAGAATTTGCATGGGCGTCTGAGCCTCTTGGGTGTTGCAGGCTAGGAGCTGACGCTCTGTTGACCCGATAGACTCACCTTCAAAGCTCAGAAATTTCTTCAGTGCCTGATACGGGAAAAGTTGGTGTTCGTACCCTCGCAGTACCATTCAGGACACTGTGCCTCTGCCTCAGGGTAGAGTTGGCATCGCCAGAGACTACGCATATATCCTCTCAGGGATGGCGGCGAGAAGCAGTACCAGGTAGCTCGGACCTCGTCTCGGGGGCCATACCGGTCTGTGACACTCTTCGTGTTCCGTTCGACTTAGCTGTCTGCGGAGCAGCTGCCTGAACTGAGACTGGAGCGATGACTCTGATGCCGTAATTAAATTACCGAAGACAACAGCTCGTTTGCGGTCCCCTGCCGTCCTAGGCATGTCCATATGCAAACACCTTATTGTTCTGAGCTTTCGGGCTGCATTAACTCTCCGCTCTCCGAGCGAAAATGAGACAAAGCACGCCAGATGCTAAGACGTACGGTTTATACCGACGAGTATGAGGAGGAGTTTGAACTCGACAAAGATTAAGCCAAATATGGAACGAACCTTCGGGTTTCGTTCAAAGACTAACGCAAGTGCTGGGTAGAGAGCGCAGAAGGGCCTTGGTCTGGAGCCTCTAGCAGCGCTTAAAAAAAGGGCCTTGGGAAAGTCCTGGACTCGGCAGCTCGTTCTGCCAGTCCGAAAAAGACATTGTTTAACACCGACGAAGTCGGAGTTGAAACAGCTATCTGGTTGATTCTGCCAGTGACATATGCTTCTCTCAAAGATTAAGCCATGCATGTGCAAGTGCAAGCCAATATATAAATGGTGAAACCGCAGAAGGCTCATTATATCAGTCATAGTTCAATGGATTGTACCCAGTTACTTGGATAACTGCGGAAAAACTGGAGCTAATACATGCCAACGGAGTTCTGACCGGAGACGGGAGGAACGCTTTTATTAGATCAAAACCAATCGGCAGCTTCGGCTGTCGTGTTTTTGGTGACTCTGAATAACTTTGAGCTGATCGCGTGGCCTCGTGCCTGCGACGCATCTTTCAAATGTCTGCCCTATCAACTTTCGATGGTAGGTTCTATGCCTACCATGGTTGTAACGGGTAACGGGGAATCAGGGTTCGATTCCGGAGAGGGAGCCTGAGACACGGCTACCACATCCAAGGAAGGCAGCAGGCGCGCAAATTACCCACTCCCGGCACGGGGAGGTAGTGACGAAAGATAACGATACGGGACTCATCCGAGGCCCCGTAATCGGAATGGCAACACTTTAAATCCTTTATGGAGGACCTAACTGAGGGCAAGTCTGGTGCCAGCAGCCGCGGTAATTCCAGCTCAGTTAGCGTATATCAAAGTTGTTGCGGTTAAAAAGCTCGTAGTTGGATCTGTGTCTCGCACGGCCGGTACACCGCCCGTCGGTGCTAACTGGTGCGATGTGAGACGTCCTGCCGGTGGCGCGGCAGCTACCCCTGCGGGGCGTGGGCGGCGTCCTTTGAAATCCTACTCTGGTGCTCTTGATTGAGTGTCGAGGTGGGCCGGCACATTTACTTTGAACAAATTAGAGTGCTCAAAGCAGGCTTATGCCCGAATATTTTTGCATGGAATAATGGAATAGGACTTCGGTTCTATTTTGTTGGTTTTAAGAACCTGAAGTAATGATGAATGGAGACAGGCGGGGGCATTCGTATTGCGACGTTAGAGGTGAAATTCTTGGATCGTCGCAAGACGGACTGAAGCGAAAGCATTTGCCAAGGATGTTCTCGTTGATCAAGAACGAAAGTTTGGGGCTTGAAGGCGATCAGATACCGCCCTAATCCAAACCATAAACTATATAAACTGGCCTTCTGCGGGATGTCCATTGATGCATCCGCAGGCAGCCTCCGAGAAATCAAAGTTTTTGTATTCCGGGGGAAGTATGGTTGCAAAGCTGAAACTTAAAGAAATTGACGGAAGGGCACCACCAGGAGTGGAGCCTGCGGCTTAATTTGACTCAACACGGGAAATCTTACCAGGCCCAGACACTGGAAGGATTGACAGATTGAAAGCTCTTTCTTGATTCAGTGGGTGGTGGTGCATGGCCGTTCTTAGTTGGTGGAGTGATTTGTCTGCTTAATTGCGATAACGAACGAGACTCTAACCTACTAAATAGTCGTACCTGGCTTCCTTGAGCAGCCAGCGAGTACAAAATCTTCTTAGAGGGACAGGCGGCTTTTAGCCGCACGAGATTGAGCAATAACAGGTCTGTGATGCCCTTAGATGTTCTGGGCCGCACGCGCGCTACAATGGAGGTGTCAACGTGTCTTCCCTGGCCGAGAGGCCCGGGTAACCCGCTGAACTACCTTCTTGCTTGGGATTGTGGCTTGAAATTGTTCCACATGAACGAGGAATTCCCAGTAAAGGCGTGTCATCAGCACGCCTTGATTACGTCCCTGCCCTTTGTACACACCGCCCGTCGCTACTACCGATTGAATGTTTTAGTGAGGTCTTCGGACTGGCGCGCGGAGTTCTCTCGGGAACACCGATGCCGCCGGAAAGATGACCAAACTTGAATATTTAGAGGAAGTAAAAGTCGTAACAAGGTTGCTGTAGGTGAACCTGCAGCAGGATCATTAACGTACTTGAACAAACGAGTACAAACTAAACCAGGGGTGATCGCTTCCAAGAGAAGGACACCGTGGCCACCTGGATGATGATGATGATGATGACGAAAGAAAGCAGAGAGGGGCCTTGATACACACCCCCGAGCACGCCTTGAGCGTTGCTCCAAAGAGCGGAACCGAAGTAGCAGGGCTTCGGTTCCATAAATGACGAAAGATGACTCTGAGGGAAGTTGGAGGGCCCCCTCAGAGAAACGGGTCTGGGAGCGTGCGCAGAAGGGCTTAGGCCTGGAGCCGCTGCAGACTCCCCTCAAGTAAGCCGTGGGTGGCCCTTCGGGGCCGCCTGCGGCTCGCGCACTTTAAGCCAATTTGATGAACGAGCAGGGAAGTGAACATGCTCACTTGGATGATGATGATGACGAAAGAAAGCAGAGAGGGGCCTTGATACACACCCCCGAGCACGCCTTGAGCGTTGCTCCAAAGAGCGGAACCGAAGTAGTAGGGCTTCGGTTCCATGAATGACGGAAAAGGAGCATCGAGAGATGCTATGAGCCTGGGGCGGTACAAAAATCAAAGAATAACGTTGGTGTCCTAAGAACTCTGAGGGAAGTTGGAGGGCCCCCTCGGTGACAAGGGTCTGGGAGCGTGCGCAGAAGGGCTTAGGCCTGGAGCCGCTGCAGACTCCCCTCAAGTAAGCCGTGGGTGGCCCTTCGGGGCCGCCTGCGGCTCGCGCACTTTAAGCCAATTTGATGAACGAGCAGGGAAGTGAACATGCTCACTTGGATGATGATGATGACGAAAGAAAGAAGAAAGGGGCCTTGATACACACCCCCGAGCACGCCTTGAGCGTTGCTCCAAAGAGCGGAACCGAAGTAGTAGGGCTTCGGTTCCATGAATGACGGAAAAGGAGCATCGAGAGATGCTATGATCCTGGGGCGGTACAA
The DNA here is from genome assembly GCA_033032865.1 of Dactylorhiza incarnata. NCBI lineage: Eukaryota > Viridiplantae > Streptophyta > Magnoliopsida > Asparagales > Orchidaceae > Dactylorhiza > Dactylorhiza incarnata. The sequence continues at coordinate 24,281 of JAWHQI010001240.1, read as the reverse complement.
AAATCAAAGAATAACGTTGGTGTCCTAAGAACTCTGAGGGAAGTTGGAGGGCCCCTCGGTGACAAGGGTCTGGGAGCGTGCGCAGAAGGGCCTTGGCCTGGAGCCGCTGCAGACCCTCCTCCTAAGTCCAGCCGTAGGAAACCCCTCGGGGTGCCTGCGGCTGGCGCACTGAGAGATGCTCATTTTCTCCGATGAGCAGAAGAAGTTACGGTAACAGAAAAGATCGTATGACCTTGTGAGAGGCTTATAATAGTGGATAGTCCGAGGTCGCCATTACGATTGTTAGTAAAGCACTTTTTGTGCGCCGTAGCGACTCAGTGGTCGCCCCCCCCACGCGCCATTGCGTGTGGGGGGCACTCGCCTAGAGCAGTATGCGATCAATATGTGATGCTTCTGTCTGGCGGGTTCGCGGGACGTGTTCAGGTGACTCTGGTTTGAGAGCAGCCCATTCGAAGGACTGCTGTCTAATAGGAAAGTTCGCCCTGGAGCGAAATAGCCTTGCCGACGGCAGTCACGAAGAGAGAAAGGTCCTGGTGTGACTTAGTACATCTTCGGATCGGAGTCATACCCATGTCTCACTCGGACGATAGCCCTATCTTACCGCTGGACGTGGACTGCGGCAGAAATGCGAGTCTTAACACGGCCAGTCGGTTAACCAATACGAATCAGCTCAGTGGATCCCTCGGCTCGTGGGTCGATGAAAAACGCAGCAAAAATGCGCGTTGTCATGTGAATTGCAGGACACATGAACGTCGACACTTTGAACGCAAATGGCGGCCCCGGCTTCGCTGGGGCCACTCCTGGCAGAGGGTCGGTTCAAAATCATTTACCAGACTGTGATGTACGCGGCTTAACGCCCGTGCACGCGAGAGTGGATTTCCGCTTCGGTGGATTTCTTAAAAGCCTCCTGCGCTCCGTTTGTCAGAGCAAAGATTCGGTTTGGCTGACAACAAACGGCGATTCGATCTCTGGAATAACGAGAGCGCAGTAAAGACCCTGTGGGGTTTGTTTTGATACCGACCTCTGTTCAGGAGAGATTACCCCCTGAATTTAAGCATATTAATAAGGGGAGGAAAAGAAACTAACAAGGATTTCCTTAGTAGCTGCGAGCGAAACGGAAAGAGCCCAGCGCTGAATCCTTCGTGGCTGGCACCACGCTTGGAGCTGTAGCGTTAAGGAGTGTCCGTCAACACGGTTCTAGCAGCTCGCTCAAGTCCGACTTGAACGAGGCCACACAGAGGGTGATATGCCCGTGTAGCAGCTTGCCGGTTCCGTGTGGGCATCTCCTCAGAGTCGGTCTGCTTGAAAATGCAGACCTAAGTGGGTGGTAGACTCCATCTAAGGCTAAATATGACCACGAGACCGATAGCACACAAGTACCATGAGGGAAAGGTGAAAAGAACTTTGAAGAGAGAGTTCAAGAGTACGTGAAACTGAGCTGATGAAAGCGGACAGAATCGAAAAGTGCGAACGGAGTTGACTCAGGTTGTCCATGGTATGCCCCGAAGAAAGCTCACGCTTAATCTAGGGTGCACATACGCTCTTGGACGAACTGCACTTCTGCTTAGTAGCATGTCGCGGCTCGTTGGGAGTCCGGTCTAAGGCCCACGGTGGAGACTTCACCTCTTCGGAGGTGTCGACCCGCGGTGTCCCGGCCGGCGCCCGACGGTGCTGTACGGGCGAGACCTCTAGACTGAGGGGGAGACCTGTCTCAGTTTGGTCTCGCCGGTCCGCGGCACTTCTGCTTTCGATCCCTGACCGTCCCGTCTTGAAACACGGAC
>JAWHQI010001240.1:0-17500 GCA_033032865.1 Dactylorhiza incarnata | reverse complement strand
TCGGACTTGGAGCGAAATCGCTATCACGAGTCTATAAAGGAAAAACTCTAAATTATTATATATTTTTTTTTGCGGGGTATTTCGGGCGGAACAGAGGGAAGGGACCAGGGAGGGACCGATTGGGACCGGTGCGGGACAGACGCGGACGCGGGAAGGCCGAGAGAGAACCCACAGTACTGCTTTTATGGCAGAAACCAATGAGGGTTCGCGAAAAAAAAAAAAGGCTTTCCACCCCCCCCCCCCCCCCCTTTGCCCCGCGGCCAATTTTTGAGATAGAAACGCACCCGAGGGCTCAGATTGTAGCTCGGTCTTTCCTCTAGGGCCTCCGCTTCGAACGGGGCCGATCGGTGAAGCCGTTCGGAAACGGCGGGGGTCGGCGCGGGGCTCTGCACGGCCGAAAAAAAAAATAAAACGAGGTAGTTGGAGACCGGAATGAGTAGTTGGGGACAGACGGCCCTCCCGCGGCCAATTTTTGAGATAGAAACGCGCCCGAGGGCTCAGATTGTAGCTCGGTCTTTCCTCTAGGGCCTCCGCTTCGAACGATGCCGATCGGTGAAGCCGTTCGGAAACGGCGGGGGTCGGCGCGGGGCTCTGCACGGCCGAAAAAAAATAAAACGAGGTAGTTGGAGACCGGAATGAGTAGTTGGGGACGGACGGCCCTCCCGCGGCCAATTTTTGAGATAGAAACGCGCCCGAGGGCTCTATTTATAGCTGGATCTTTTCTTTAGGGCCTCCGCGTCGAACGGGGCCGATCGGTGAAGCCGTTCGGAAATGGCGGGGGTCGGCGCGGGGGTCTGTTTGTGCACAGGGGGGGGGGGGGGTCGGAAATGTGGGGTAAGGGGGGGCCCTTGTGTGACAAAAGGGGTCGGTCGGGGAAAGTCGCGGAACGATTCCCGAAGGCATCAGAGTCGATCAGAGTGTCGAAAATAAGTGTCTGGAGCGCCGTGGGAGGCTTCCAGAAAAAGTGCCCATCTTAAAAAGCGCTCAAATTCTCCGGGAAAATCTTCTCACGGCCGCAATTTTCGAGCTATCGAACCGTTCTAGGGCTCAAATCGTAGCCTCATCCTTCCTCTAGCGCCTCCGTTTCGAATGGGGCCGATCGGACGAGCCGTTCGGAAACGGCGGGCGCGCAGGTCGGCCGGGGCGGCTAAATGGGCCGAATCCGGGGTATTCCGTTAAGGTCCCGCGCGGCCGGGCCTGGGGGCCGTCCCGGGCGACTTATCGACGCGGGATCGAATCGAGCCGCTTCCTCTATGCTTTCGCTATACTCTGGCGCCGCGGGGGGCCTTCTGGGTGGAGCCGTTCGATCGCGGGGTCCGGCGGGGCGGGGGTCTGAGAGGGTACCTTAAGGTCGTGCGGGGGCGGGGCTGCAGGGCCGAGTTTTCGAGCTATCCGACTGGGACTGAATCGAGAGGCTTGCTCGGTTCATGGACTAAGTGCTCCCGTCGCGAGGGGCGCGATAAGTCGAGTCGTTAGGCCGTGGCGGGGGTCGGTGCGGGGGTCTGCGGGGGGTCCACTTCGGGACTCGGCCGAATCCGAACGGGAGGTCGTAGGAGGCCCCGCGAGTGCTCGTTCGACTCGTCTCGACGTCCTCTTCGCTCTCGATTTTGTCCCGAGGCGCTAGGCCAAGCCGTTTAGAAGTTAGCTCCGAAGGTAGGCTTCACGCCGGGCAGAGGGGCACTGAGGGTTGCCTATCCGCCATTTGTGCAGGCGCTCCCGAAACGGGTGTTTTTGAAACGCGTTTTTGACGGGGAAGGAGATGAGCTAGTTCGAATCCGAGCACAGCGATGGAAAGAGGAAGGTCCGAACCCCACGCACACCAAGTTTCAAGTTTTTTAAATGAAGGGAAGGGGGTCTGCGGGGGCGGCGAAAAGGGGCGAAATCCAAGGTCACGATAGGGCGGAAGCGACTCTGGAGGCACGAGTTTTGGGGCTATAAGGGTGGGACCGAGTCGAGAGGCCGGCCCCATCCTTCCCGAAGGTGCTCCCGTCGCGAGGGGCGCGATAGGTCGAGTCGTTGGGCAGTGGCGGGGGTCGGCGCGGGGGTCTGCAGGGGGTCTACTTCGGGACTCGGCCGAAACCGAACGGGAGGTGGTAGGAGGCCCCGCGAGTGCTCGTTCGACTCGTCTCGACGTCCTCTACGCTCTCGTTTTTGTCTCGAGGCGCTAAGACCAGCCGTTTAGAAGTTACCTGGAAGTTAGGCTTCACGCCGGGCAGATGGGCACTGAGGGTTGCCTATCCGCCATTTGTGCAGGGGCACTCGAAACGGGTGTGTTTGAAACGCGTTTTTTAAGAGGAAGGAGATGAGCTAGTTGGAATCCGAGCACGGCGATGGAAAGAGGAAGGTTCAAACCCCACGCACACCAAGTTTCAAGTTTTTCGGATAAAGGGAAGGGGGTCTGCGGGGGCGGCGAAAAGGGGTAATTCGAGGTTTCCAAAAAAGGCGCTTTTAGAGTTTCAAAACACGATCTAGAGGTCCCCTTATGAGATTGACACCCCCAGTTCGTGCCAAATCCAAGCCTGAAGCTGTGCCTAAGTCCCTGCAAAAAATAAAGGCTAAAGCTTTAACGGTATTCGGTCCAGGTACAATTGCGTTTCACCAGATCTTGGAAAAAGTCGTACTTTTTGCCGCCTGGGCCATCCCTTCGAGCCGCCCTGGCCGAACCATGAGAGATATCGAAGCCCGGTTTGCGGTCAATTGTAGAGGACACATGTGCCTAGAAGTCTGCAAAAAGGCATCGATAACAATTGATAAGTGTCCAGTCACGCCCTGATTGAAGGAACTTCATATTTCAGAAAAATGCCTCAAGGTTTCCCGTTTTGGACCTTGTGCCGGATGCTGTGTCCGAACCAAAAGAGACAGCGAGGCCCGGTTTGCGGTTAATTGTAGAGGACATATGACCCTAGAAGCGGGCAAAAGGGCGTTGATAAGAATTCATAAGCGTCCAGTCAGGATCGGGTGATGTAGACTCCAAATTTGAAAAAACTGCCTTAAAGACTCCCGATTTGGACCTCGTACCGGTTGCTGTGTCCGAACCAAAAGAGATATCGGGGCCCGGTTTGCGGTTAATTGTAGAGGACATATGACCCTAGACGCAGGCAAAAGGGCGTTGATAAGAATTAAAAAGCGTCCAGTCAAGATCGGGTGATGTAGACTCCAAATTTGAAAAAAATACCTCAAAGACTCCCGATTTGGACCTCGTACCGGTTGCTGTGACCGAACCAAAAGAGATATCGAAGCCCGGTTTGCGGTCAATTGTAGAGGACACATGTGCCTAGAAGTCTGCAAAAGGGCATCGATAACAATTGATAAGTGTCCAGTCACGCCCTGATTGAAAGAACTTCATATTTCAGAAAAATGCCTCAAGGTTTCCCGTTTTGGACCTTGTGCCGGATGGTGTGTCCAAACCAAAAGTGCTATCGGGGCCAGGTTTGCGGTTAATTGTAGAGGACATATGACACTAGACGCGGGCAAAAGGGCGTTCAAAAGAATTCATAAGCGTCCAGTCAGGATTGGGTGATGCAGACTCCAAACTTGAAAAAAAATACCTCAAAGACTCCCGATTTGGACCTCGTACCGGTTGCTGTGACCGAACCAAAAGAGATATCGGGGCCCAGTTTGCGGTCAATTGTAGAGAACACATGTGGCTAGAAGTCTGCAAAAGGGCATCGATAACAATTGATAAGTGTCCAGTCACGCCCTGATTAAAAGAACTTCATATTTCAGAAAAATGCCTCAAGGTTTCCCGTTTTGGACCTCGTGCCGGATGCTGTGTCCAAACCAAAAGAGCTATCGAGGCCCGGTTTGCGGTTAATTGTAGAGGACATATGACACTAGACGCGGGCAAAAGGGCGTTGATAAGAATTGATAAACGTCCAGTCAGGATCGGGTGATGCAGACTCCAAATTTGAAAAAAATACCTTAAAGACGCCCGATTTGACCCCCGTACCGGATGCTGAGTCCAAACCAAAAGAGATATCGAGGCCCGGTTTGCGGCTTATTGCAGCGGACATATGTACCTAGACTCATGCAAAAGGGCGTTGATAAGAATCAAATAGCGTCTAGTCAGGATCGGGTGATGTAGACTCCAAATTTCAAAAAAATGCCTTAAAGACTCCCGTTTTGGACCTTGTGCCGGATGCTGTGTCCAAACCAAAAGAGATATCGAGGCCCGGTTTGCGGTTAATTGTAGAGGACCGATGACCCTAGACGCATGCAAAAGGGCGTTGATAAGAATCAAATAGCGTCCAGTCAGGATCGGGTGATGTAGACTCCAAATTTCAAAAAAATGCCTTAAAGACACCCGTTTTGGACCTTGTGCCGGATGCTGTGTCCGAACCAAAAGAGATATCGGGGCCCAGTTTGCGGTTAATTGTAGAGGACCGATGACCCTAGACGCATGCAAAAGGGCTTTGATAAGAATTAAATAGCGTCCAGTCAGGATCAGGTGATGTAGACTCGAAACTTGAAAAAAAATACCTCAAAGACTCCCGTTTTGGACCTTGTACCGGATGCTGTGTCAGAACTAAGAGAGCTATCGAGGCATGGTTTGCGTCTTATTGTAGCAGACATATGTACCTAGACGCATGCAAAAGGTCGTTGATAACAATCAAATAGCGTCCAGTCAGGATCGGGTGATGTAGACTCCAAATTTCAAAAAAATGCCTTAAAGACTCCTGTTTTGGACCTTGTGCCGGATGCTGTGTCCAAACCAAAAGAGATATCGAGGCCCGGTTTGCGGCTTATTGCAGCGGACATATGTACCTAGACTCATGCAAAAGGGCGTTGATAAGAATCAAATAGCGTCTAGTCAGGATCGGGTGATGTAGACTCCAAATTTCAAAAAAATGCCTTAAAGACTCCCGTTTTGGACCTTGTGCCGGATGCTGTGTCCAAACCAAAAGAGATATCGAGGCCCGGTTTGCGGTTAATTGTAGAGGACCGATGACCCTAGACGCATGCAAAAGGTCGTTGATAACAATCAAATAGCGTCCAGTCAGGATCGGGTGATGTAGACTCCAAATTTCAAAAAAATGCCTTAAAGACTCCCGTTTTGGACCTTGTGCCGGATGCTGTGTCCAAACCAAAAGAGATATCGAGGCCCGGTTTGCGGCTTATTGCAGCGGACATATGTACCTAGACTCATGCAAAAGGGCGTTGATAAGAATCAAATAGCGTCTAGTCAGGATCGGGTGATGTAGACTCCAAATTTCAAAAAAATGCCTTAAAGACTCCCGTTTTGGACCTTGTGCCGGATGCTGTGTCCAAACCAAAAGAGATATCGAGGCCCGGTTTGCGGTTAATTGTAGAGGACCGATGACCCTAGACGCATGCAAAAGGGCGTTGATAAGAATCAAATAGCGTCCAGTCAGGATCGGGTGATGTAGACTCCAAATTTCAAAAAAATACCTCAAAGACTCCCGTTTTGGACCTTGTACCGGATGCTGTGTCCAAACCAAAAGAGATATCGAGGCCCGGTTTGCGGCTTATTGCAGCGGACATATGTACCTAGACTCATGCAAAAGGGCGTTGATAAGAATCAAATAGCGTTCAGTGAGGATCGGGTGATGTAGACTCCAAATTTGAAAAAAATACCTCAAAGACTCCCGATTTGGACCTCGTACCGGTTGCTGTGACCGAACCAAAAGAGATATCGGGGCCCGGTTTTCGGCTTATTGTAGAGGACATATGTACCTAGACTCATGCAAAAGGGCGTTGATAAGAATCAAATAGCGTTCAGTGAGGATCGGGTGATGTAGACTCCAAATTTGAAAAAAATACCTCAAAGACTCCCGATTTGGACCTCGTACCGGTTGCTGTGACCGAACCAAAAGAGATATCGGGGCCCGATTTGCGGTTAATTGTAGAGGACCGATGACCCTAGACGCATGCAAATGGGCGTTGATAAGAATCAAATAGCGTCCAGTCAGGATCGGGTGATGCAGACTCCAAATTTGAAAAAAATACCTCAAAGACTCCCGATTTGACCCCCGTACCGGATGCTGTGTCAGAACTAAGAGAGCTATCGAGGCCTGGTTTGCGGTTAAATAAAGAAGACATATGTACCTAGACGCGTGCAAAAGGGCGTTGATAAGAATCAAATAGTGTCCAGTCAGGATTGGGTGATGTAGACGCCAAATTTCAAAAAAATGCCTTAAAGACTCCCGATTTGACCCCCGTGCCGGATGCTATGTCCAAACCAAAAGAGATATCGAGACCCGGTTTCCGGCCAATTGTAGAGGACACATGTGCCTAAGAGTCTGCAAAAGAGCATTGATAACAATTGATAAGTTTCCAGTCACGCCCTGATTGAAGGAACTTCATATTTCAGAAAAATGCCTCAAGGTTTCCCGTTTTGGACCTCGTGCCGGATGCTGTGTCCAAACCAAAAGTGCTGTCGAGGCCCGGTTTGCGGCCAAATGTAGAGGACAGATGTCTCTAGACGCGTGCAAAAGGGCGTTGATAAGAATTGATAAGCGTTCAGTCGGGTTAGGTTGATGCAGACTCCAATTTGAAAAAAAATACCTCAAAGACTCCCGATTTGACCCCCGTACCGGATGCTGTGTCAGAACTAAGAGACCTATCGAGGCCCGGTTTACGGCCAAATGTAGAGGACAGATGTCTCTAGACGCGTGCAAAAGGGCGTTGATAAGAATTGATAAACGTCCAGTCAGGATCGGGTGATGTAGTCTCCAAATTTCAAAAAATGCCTTAAAGACTCCCGATTTGACCCCCGTACCGGATGCTGTGTCCGAAGTAAAAGAGATATCAAGGCCTGGTTTGCGGCCAATTGTAGCGGACATATGTTTTAAGACGCATGCAAAAGGGCGTTGATAAGAAATAATAAGCGTCCAGTCACGACCGGGTGAAAGGAACTTCAAATTTGAAAAAAATTACCTTAAAAACACCCGATTTGACCCTCGTACCGGTCGCTGTGACCGAACTAAAAGAGCTATCGAGGCCTGGTTTGAAGCCAATTATAGCAGACATATGTGCCGAGACGCATGTTTAAGGGCGTTGATAAGAATTCGTTATCGTCAAGTCCAAATCGGGTGATGTAGACTCCAAATTTCAAAAACAATGCCTTAGAGTTTCCCGATTTGACCACCGTACCGAATGCCGTTCCCAAACTATGCGAGCTATAGAGCTCGGCTAGGTCTTAAATTGAAGGTTAGAGATGCCGCAAGACGCATGCAAAAGAATTTCGTTAACATTTAATTAGAGACCAGTACAAAGGCGATGGAAGGTACTCGCCTTTTCAGAAAAATGGCTAAAGTTGACGTTTTGGATCGCGGTTCCGCCTGCCATTTCCAAAGTATGAGAGCTATTGAGCTCGGCTAGGTCTTAAATTGAAGGTAAGAGATGCCCCAAGACGCATGCAAAACGATTTTGTTAACAATTAATTAGGGACCAGTACAGAGGCGATGGAAGGTACTCGCCATTTCAGAAAAATGGCTAAAGTTGACGTTTTTGATCGCGGTACCGCCTGCCATTTCCAAAGTATGAGAGCTATTGAGCTCGGCTAGGTCTTAAATTGAAGGTAAGAGATGCCCCAAGACGCATGCAAAAGGATTTTGTTAACATTTAATTAGGGACCAGTACAGAGGCGATGGAAGGTACTCGCCATTTCAGAAAAATGGCTAAAGTTGACGTTTTGGATCGCGGTACCGCCTGCCATTTCCAAAGTATGAGAGCTATTGAGCTCGGCTAGGTCTTAAATTGAAGGTAAGAGATGCCCCGAGACGCATGCAAAAGGATTTTGTTAACATTTAATTAGGGACCAGTACAGAGGCGATGGAAGGTACTCGCCTTTTCAGAAAAATGGCTAAAGTTGACGTTTTCGATCGCGGTACCGCCTGCCATTTCCAAAGTATGAGAGCTATTGAGCTCGGCTAGGTCTTAAATTGAAGGTAAGAGATGCCCCGAGACGCATGCAAAAGGATTTTGTTAACATTTAATTAGGGACCAGTACAGAGGCGATGGAAGGTACTCGCCTTTTCAGAAAAATGGCTAAAGTTGACGTTTTCGATCGCGGTACCGCCTGCCATTTCCAAAGTATGAGAGCTATTGAGCTCGGCTAGGTCTTAAATTGAAGGTAAGAGATGCCCCAAGACGCATGCAAAACGATTTTGTTAACAATTAATTAGGGACCAGTACAGAGGCGATGGAAGGTACTCGCCATTTCAGAAAAATGGCTAAAGTTGACGTTTTTGATCGCGGTACCGCCTGCCATTTCCAAAGTATGAGAGCTATTGAGCTCGGCTAGGTCTTAAATTGAAGGTAAGAGATGCCCCAAGACGCATGCAAAAGGATTTTGTTAACATTTAATTAGGGACCAGTACAGAGGCGATGGAAGGTACTCGCCATTTCAGAAAAATGGCTAAAGTTGACGTTTTGGATCGCGGTACCGCCTGCCATTTCCAAAGTATGAGAGCTATTGAGCTCGGCTAGGTCTTAAATTGAAGGTAAGAGATGCCCCGAGACGCATGCAAAAGGATTTTGTTAACATTTAATTAGGGACCAGTACAGAGGCGATGGAAGGTACTCGCCTTTTCAGAAAAATGGCTAAAGTTGACGTTTTCGATCGCGGTACCGCCTGCCATTTCCAAAGTATGAGAGCTATTGAGCTCGGCTAGGTCTTAAATTGAAGGTAAGAGATGCCCCGAGACGCATGCAAAAGGATTTTGTTAACATTTAATTAGGGACCAGTACAGAGGCGATGGAAGGTACTCGCCATTTCAGAAAAATGGCTAAAGTTGACGTTTTTGATCGCGGTACCGCCTGCCATTTCCAAAGTATGAGAGCTATTGAGCTCGGCTAGGTCTTAAATTGAAGGTAAGAGATGCCCCGAGACGCATGCAAAAGGATTTTGTTAACATTTAATTAGGGACCAGTACAGAGGCGATGGAAGGTACTCGCCATTTCAGAAAAATGGCTAAAGTTGACGTTTTGGATCGCGGTACCGCCTGCCATTTCCAAAGTATGAGAGCTATTGAGCTCGGCTAGGTCTTAAATTGAAGGTAAGAGATGCCCCGAGACGCATGCAAAAGGATTTTGTTAACATTTAATTAGGGACCAGTACAGAGGCGATGGAAGGTACTCGCCATTTTCAGAAAAATGGCTAAAGTTGACGTTTTGGATCGCGGTACCGCCTGCCATTTCCAAAGTATGAGAGCTATTGAGCTCGGCTAGGTCTTAAATTGAAGGTAAGAGATGCCCCGAGACGCATGCAAAAGGATTTTGTTAACATTTAATTAGGGACCAGTACAGAGGCGATGGAAGGTACTCGCCATTTCAGAAAAATGGCTAAAGTTGACGTTTTGGATCGCGGTACCGCCTGCCATTTCCAAAGTATGAGAGCTATTGAGCTCGGCTAGGTCTTAAATTGAAGGTAAGAGATGCCCCGAGACGCATGCAAAAGGATTTTGTTAACATTTAATTAGGGACCAGTACAGAGGCGATGGAAGGTACTCGCCATTTCAGAAAAATGGCTAAAGTTGACGTTTTGGATCGCGGTACCGCCTGCCATTTCCAAAGTATGAGAGCTATTGAGCTCGGCTAGGTCTTAAATTGAAGGTAAGAGATGCCCCGAGACGCATGCAAAAGGATTTTGTTAACATTTAATTAGGGACCAGTACAGAGGCGATGGAAGGTACTCGCCTTTTCAGAAAAATGGCTAAAGTTGACGTTTTGGATCGCGGTACCGCCTGCCATTTCCAAAGTATGAGAGCTATTGAGCTCGGCTAGGTCTTAAATTGAAGGTAAGAGATGCCCCGAGACGCATGCAAAAGGATTTTGTTAACATTTAATTAGGGACCAGTACAGAGGCGATGGAAGGTACTCGCCATTTCAGAAAAATGGCTAAAGTTGACGTTTTGGATCGCGGTACCGCCTGCCATTTCCAAAGTATGAGAGCTATTGAGCTCGGCTAGGTCTTAAATTGAAGGTAAGAGATGCCCCGAGACGCATGCAAAAGGATTTTGTTAACATTTAATTAGGGACCAGTACAGAGGCGATGGAAGGTACTCGCCATTTCAGAAAAATGGCTAAAGTTGACGTTTTGGATCGCGGTACCGCCTGCCATTTCCAAAGTATGAGAGCTATTGAGCTCGGCTAGGTCTTAAATTGAAGGTAAGAGATGCCCCGAGACGCATGCAAAAGGATTTTGTTAACATTTAATTAGGGACCAGTACAGAGGCGATGGAAGGTACTCGCCTTTTCAGAAAAATGGCTAAAGTTGACGTTTTGGATCGCGGTACCGCCTGCCATTTCCAAAGTATGAGAGCTATTGAGCTCGGCTAGGTCTTAAATTGAAGGTAAGAGATGCCCCGAGACGCATGCAAAAGGATTTTGTTAACATTTAATTAGGGACCAGTACAGAGGCGATGGAAGGTACTCGCCATTTCAGAAAAATGGCTAAAGTTGACGTTTTGGATCGCGGTACCGCCTGCCATTTCCAAAGTATGAGAGCTATTGAGCTCGGCTAGGTCTTAAATTGAAGGTAAGAGATGCCCCGAGACGCATGCAAAAGGATTTTGTTAACATTTAATTAGGGACCAGTACAGAGGCGATGGAAGGTACTCGCCATTTCAGAAAAATGGCTAAAGTTGACGTTTTGGATCGCGGTACCGCCTGCCATTTCCAAAGTATGAGAGCTATTGAGCTCGGCTAGGTCTTAAATTGAAGGTAAGAGATGCCCCGAGACGCATGCAAAAGGATTTTGTTAACATTTAATTAGGGACCAGTACAGAGGCGATGGAAGGTACTCGCCTTTTCAGAAAAATGGCTAAAGTTGACGTTTTGGATCGCGGTACCGCCTGCCATTTCCAAAGTATGAGAGCTATTGAGCTCGGCTAGGTCTTAAATTGAAGGTAAGAGATGCCCCGAGACGCATGCAAAAGGATTTTGTTAACATTTAATTAGGGACCAGTACAGAGGCGATGGAAGGTACTCGCCATTTCAGAAAAATGGCTAAAGTTGACGTTTTGGATCGCGGTACCGCCTGCCATTTCCAAAGTATGAGAGCTATTGAGCTCGGCTAGGTCTTAAATTGAAGGTAAGAGATGCCCCGAGACGCATGCAAAAGGATTTTGTTAACATTTAATTAGGGACCAGTACAGAGGCGATGGAAGGTACTCGCCATTTCAGAAAAATGGCTAAAGTTGACGTTTTGGATCGCGGTACCGCCTGCCATTTCCAAAGTATGAGAGCTATTGAGCTCGGCTAGGTCTTAAATTGAAGGTAAGAGATGCCCCGAGACGCATGCAAAAGGATTTTGTTAACATTTAATTAGGGACCAGTACAGAGGCGATGGAAGGTACTCGCCTTTTCAGAAAAATGGCTAAAGTTGACGTTTTGGATCGCGGTACCGCCTGCCATTTCCAAAGTATGAGAGCTATTGAGCTCGGCTAGGTCTTAAATTGAAGGTAAGAGATGCCCCGAGACGCATGCAAAAGGATTTTGTTAACATTTAATTAGGGACCAGTACAGAGGCGATGGAAGGTACTCGCCATTTCAGAAAAATGGCTAAAGTTGACGTTTTGGATCGCGGTACCGCCTGCCATTTCCAAAGTATGAGAGCTATTGAGCTCGGCTAGGTCTTAAATTGAAGGTAAGAGATGCCCCGAGACGCATGCAAAAGGATTTTGTTAACATTTAATTAGGGACCAGTACAGAGGCGATGGAAGGTACTCGCCATTTCAGAAAAATGGCTAAAGTTGACGTTTTGATCGCGGTACCGCCTGCCATTTCCAAAGTATGAGAGCTATTGAGCTCGGCTAGGTCTTAAATTGAAGGTAAGAGATGCCCCGAGACGCATGCAAAAGGATTTTGTTAACATTTAATTAGGGACCAGTACAGAGGCGATGGAAGGTACTCGCCTTTTCAGAAAAATGGCTAAAGTTGACGTTTTGATCGCGGTACCGCCTGCCATTTCCAAAGTATGAGAGCTATTGAGCTCGGCTAGGTCTTAAATTGAAGGTAAGAGATGCCCCGAGACGCATGCAAAAGGATTTTGTTAACATTTAATTAGGGACCAGTACAGAGGCGATGGAAGGTACTCGCCATTTCAGAAAAATGGCTAAAGTTGACGTTTTTGGATCGCGGTACCGCCTGCCATTTCCAAAGTATGAGAGCTATTGAGCTCGGCTAGGTCTTAAATTGAAGGTAAGAGGATGCCCCAAGACGCATGCAAAAGGATTTGTTAACATTTAATTAGGGACCAGTACAGAGGCGATGGAAGGTACTCGCCATTTCAGAAAAATGGCTAAAGTTGACGTTTTGATCGCGGTACCGCCTGCCATTTCCAAAGTATGAGAGCTATTGAGCTCGGCTAGGTCTTAAATTGAAGGTAAGAGATGCCCCAAGACGCATGCAAAAGGATTTTGTTAACATTTAATTAGGGACCAGTACAGAGGCGATGGAAGGTACTCGCCTTTTCAGAAAAATGGCTAAAGTTTGACGTTTTGGATCGCGGTACCGCCTGCCATTTCCAAAGTATGAGAGCTATTGAGCTCGCTAGGTCTTAAATTGAAGGTAAGAGATGCCCCGAGACGCATGCAAAGGATTTTGTTAACATTTAATTAGGGACCAGTACAGAGGCGATGGAGGTACTCGCCTTTCCGGAAAAATGGCTAAAGTTGACGTTTGCGATCGCGGTACCCGCCTGCCATTTCCAAAGTATGAGAGCTATGTGAGCTCGGCCTAGGTCTTAAATTGAAGGTAGAGATGCCCCGAGACGCCTATGCAAAAGGATTTTGTTAACATTTTAATTTAGGAGACCAGATACAGAGGCGATGGAAGTTACTCGCATTTTCAGAAAATGGCTAAAGTTGACCGTTTTTGATCGCGGTACCGCCTGCCATTTCCAAAGTATGAGAGCTATTTGAAGCTCGGCTAGGTCTTAAATTGAAGTAAGAGATGCCCCGAGACGCCTGCAAAAGGATTTTGTTAACATTTAATAGGGACCAGTAACAAGAGGCGATGGAAGGTACTCGCCTTTTTCAAAAATGGCTAAAGTACGTTTTCGATCGCGGTAGCCGCCTGCATTTCCCAAGTATGAGAGCTATTGAGCTCGGCTAGGTCTTAAATGAAGGTAAGAGATGCCCGAGACGCTGCAAAAGGATTTTGTTAACATTTAATTAGGGACCAGTACAGAGCGATGAAGTACTCGCCTTTCAGAAAAATGGCTAAGTTGACGTTTTCGATCGCGGTACCGCCTGCATTTCCAAAGTATGAGAGCTATTGAGCTCGGCTATGTCTTAAATTGAAGGTAAGAGATGCCCAAGACGCTGCAAAAGGATTTGTTAACATTTAATTAGGGACCAGTACAAGGCGATTGAAGGTACTCGCCATTTCAGAAAAAATGGCTAAGTTACGTTTTTGATCGCCGGTACCGCCTGCCATTCCAAAGTATGAGAGCTATTGAGCTCGGCTAAGGTCTTAAATTGAAGGTAAGAGATGCCCCAAGACGCATGCAAAAGGATTTTGTTAACATAGGAAGGTACTCGCCTTTCGGAAAAATCCCTTAAATTGGCTGTTTTTCTTCTGCTGAGCACTCCCAACAGTTCACAGCAGACCAACCGCCACACCGCACGGGATCTACCGGTTCCCTTCTGCACACCGAAGTCAAGCCGTGGAGGGCGCAGGTTAGTACTTAGATGGGAGACCGCTTGGGAACTCTGCGTGCGGTTGGTTAATGGTTTTTGCCAAAATGACCATGTCCAGTCGAAAACGCAACTTTTTTGTTAAATGTCAGAAAATTTTATAAAATAAAAAGTGTTTCCCATGTCATATTTAGTCACGCTGCAAAGATTTAGAACTGCGGTCGACAAAATAAGAATTCAGAGTTGTCATAGTGTATACCTCACGATAAATTCATTTTTGTACTTTGAATACGTCCGCCCTATCTAAACGATTGTCAGAACTTGCGTGACCGCGACTTTGACCACCTCCCCAGATCGCCATAGTGAAAAAATACGGTAAGTTCGTTTTGCACTTTGAATACGTCAAACGTATTTAAACGATTTTTCAACTTTGCATGGTTTTCAATCCTTGCTGGTCTCCGCCTCAAAATACTACATAGGGGCACCTGGTGGTCGAAAAATGGAAAATTTCGACTAAGTCCCAGATGCAAGAGGACATGCTGGCATACTCTTAGCACTGGGTCTGACCTCGGACAGAGGCCCAGAAGCGGTCCTGGGCCCGGCTTAAAGTCGGAATAGCCTACGGACCGGCGTGTCTGACGTACGTCAGATGCGTCCCCTACAAAGAAGGCCAGCTTAGCGTCTTTGGCACGACGTTAGAATATGGAAATTGTTTGCATAGACGAAAGGAATGCAAAGAAGCGGGCCGACTTGGAGGTCGGTGCCGGGACTTAGAAAAATTTTCGGACTTAGAAAAATTTTCGGGTCCGAGATAAGGTACGGTCGGGTCGGTACTGTGAATCCGTCCGACGAAAGCAAAGTGATTTCCAAATCGCCTTGGTCTGGGGTCGGCCTGGTCGCCGCCCCAAAACAGTACATAGGGGGAGACGGCCCTCGGAGGAAAGTCGGGACTTAGAAAAATTTCGAAGGTCCCGACAAGCCGGAACATGAAATCGTGTGGTGTATGTTGGACGCATGCACACGATGTTCCGACTTAGCGTCTAAGGCAAGATGCTAAAAAAGGAAAAATGTTTGGATGGACGAAAGGAATGCAAAGAAGCGGGCCGACTTGGAGGTCGGTGCCGGGACTTAGAAAAATTTTCGGACTTAGAAAAATTTTCGGGTCCGAGATAAGGTACGGTCGGGTCGGTACTTTGAATCCGTCCGACGAAAGCAAAGTGATTTCCCAAATCGCCTTGGTCTGGGGTCGGCCTGGTCGCCGCCTCAAAACAGTACATAGGGGGAGGCGGCCCTCGAAAGAAAGTCGGGACTTAGAAAAATTTCGAAGGTCCCGACAAGCCGGAACATGAAATCGTGTGGTGTATGTTGGACGCATGCACACGATGTTCCGACTTAGCGTCCAAGGCAAGATGCTAAAAAAGGAAAAATGTTTGGATGGACGAAAGGAATGCAAAGAAGCGGGCCGACTTGGAGGTCGGTGCCGGGACTTAGAAAAATTTTCGGACTTAGAAAAATTTTCGGGTCCGAGATAAGGTACGGTCGGGTCGGTACTGTGAATCCGTCCGACGAAAGCAAAGTGATTTCCCAAATCGCCTTGGTCTGGGGTCGGCCTGGTCGCCGCCCCAAAACAGTACATAGGGGGAGACGGCCCTCGGAGGAAAGTCGGGACTTAGAAAAATTTCGAAGGTCCCGACAAGCCGGAACATGAAATCGTGTGGTGTATGTTGGACGCATGCACACGATGTTCCGACTTAGCGTCTAAGGCAAGATGCTAAAAAAGGAAAAATGTTTGGATGGACGAAAGGAATGCAAAGAAGCGGGCCGACTTGGAGGTCGGTGCCGGGACTTAGAAAATTTTCGGACTTAGAAAAATTTTCGGGTCCGAGATAAGGTACGGTCGGGTCGGTACTTTGAATCCGTCCGACGAAAGCAAAGTGATTTCCCAAATCGCCTTGGTCTGGGGTCGGCCTGGTCGCCGCCTCAAAACAGTACATAGGGGGAGGCGGCCCTCGAAAGAAAGTCGGGACTTAGAAAAATTTCGAAGGTCCCGACAAGCCGGAACATGAAATCGTGTGGTGTATGTTGGACGCATGCACACGATGTTCCGACTTAGCGTCCAAGGCAAGATGCTAAAAAAGGAAAAATGTTTGGATGGACGAAAGGAATGCAAAGAAGCGGGCCGACTTGGAGGTCGGTGCCGGGACTTAGAAAAATTTTCGGACTTAGAAAAATTTTCGGGTCCGAGATAAGGTACGGTCGGGTCGGTACTGTGAATCCGTCCGACGAAAGCAAAGTGATTTCCCAAATCGCCTTGGTCTGGGGTCGGCCTGGTCGCCGCCCCAAAACAGTACATAGGGGGAGACGGCCCTCGGAGGAAAGTCGGGACTTAGAAAAATTTCGAAGGTCCCGACAAGCCGGAACATGAAATCGTGTGGTGTATGTTGGACGCATGCACACGATGTTCCGACTTAGCGTCCTAAGGCAAGATGCTAAAAAAGGAAAAATGTTTGGATGGACGAAAGGAATGCAAAGAAGCGGGCCGACTTGGAGGTCGGTGCCGGGACTTAGAAAATTTTCGGACTTAGAAAAATTTTCGGGTCCGAGATAAGGTACGGTCGGGTCGGTACTGTGAATCCGTCCGACGAAAGCAAAGTGATTTCCCAAATCGCCTTGGTCTGGGGTCGGCCTGGTCGCCGCCTCAAAACAGTACATAGGGGGAGGCGGCCCTCGGAGGAAAGTCGGGACTTAGAAAAATTTCGAAGGTCCCGACAAGCCGGAACATGAAATCGTGTGGTGTATGTTGGACGCATGCACACGATGTTCCGACTTAGCGTCCAAGGCAAGATGCTAAAAAAGGAAAAATGTTTGGATGGACGAAAGGAATGCAAAGAAGCGGGCCGACTTGGAGGTCGGTGCCGGGACTTAGAAAAATTTTCGGACTTAGAAAAATTTTCGGGTCCGAGAGAAGGTACGGTCGGGTCGGTACTGTGAATCCGTCCGACGAAAGCAAAGTGATTTCCCAAATCGCCTTGGTCTGGGGTCGGCCTGGTCGCCGCCTCAAAACAGTACATAGGGGGAGGCGGCCCTCGGAGGAAAGTCGGGACTTAGAAAAATTTCGAAGGTCCCGACAAGCCGGAACATGAAATCGTGTGGTGTATGTTGGACGCATGCACACGATGTTCCGACTTAGCGTCCTAGGCAAGATGCTAAAAAAGGAAAAATGTTTGGATGGACGAAAGGAATGCAAAGAAGCGGGCCGACTTGGAGGTCGGTGTCCGGGACTTAGAAAAATTTTCGGACTTAGAAAAATTTTCGGGTCCGAGAGAAGGTACGGTCGGGTCGGTACTGTGAATCCGTCCTACGAAAGCAAAGTGATTTCCCAAATCGCCTTGGTCTGGAGTCGGCCTGGTCGCCGCCTCAAAACAGTACATAGGGGGAGACGGCCCTCGGAGGAAAGTCGGGACTTAGAAAAATTTCGAAGGTCCCGACAAGCCGGAACATGAAATCGTGTGGTGTATGTTGGACGCATGCACACGATGTTCCGACTTAGCGTCCTAGGCAAGATGCTAAAAAAGGAAAAATGTTGGATGGACGAAAGGAATGCAAAGAAGCGGGCCGACTTGGAGGTCGGTGTCGGGACTTAGAAAAATTTTCGGACTTAGAAAAATTTTCGGGTCGAGAGAAGGTACGGTCGGGTCGGTACTGTGAATCCGTCCTACGAAGCAAAGTGATTTCCCAAATCGCCTGGTCTGGGGTCGGCCTGGTCGCCGCCTCAAAACAGTACATAGGGGGAGGCGGCCCTCGGAGGAAAGTCGGGACTTAGAAAAATTTCGAAGGTCCCGACAAGCCGGAACATGAAATCGTGTGGTGTATGTTGGACGCATGCACACGATGTT